>CM062819.1:1954652344-1954890922 GCA_031772625.1 Pinus tabuliformis
TATGAACGTTTGCTGGTAGCAGAGGCAATACTATGACAGACGAGTTCATTATAAAAGCTGATTGGAAAGGTTTTCTGTTTTATCATTACAAACCAATAAAGGCTTATTTAAAACTTAGAATGTATCTATTATCTTTAAAAATAGGGAAATTAACAAAATAGTTTCATTTTACTCGGAATGCATTTATACTTAGTTATATTAGATTTTTCCCTCTTGATTAGAACTCTATTTTGAAAAGTTTAAGTATTTCTATACTTTTCAGAGATAACTGTTTCTTCCAGCGAATCGCCAATTGTTGTGCTCTACAACAACCCCCCATATTCACAAAATTATCATATGAAATGGGTCCCTTTAGAGTTTGATTGGTATCAATATTGCATTATTTAAAAAAGGTCCTGAAAACCAAATGAAAACATTATAAAACCCTTTTCGGAAAATCCCATTTTTATCAAATAAATCAATCTTTATCATTGCGATAAATCGATCGCAAGATCGCATATCGCAATGACATAAGGTATATAAATAAGTGGCACATTGGTCTCCGCCGATGCGATATTGCTATCGGCTATCAGCGATACTCTATGCACATTTTAAATCGCCCCCATGCCATTGGCCCCAATGCGATGCGATATCGGCGATATACTATATGTGTCTCATATGATGCCAATACTCCCGATGCGATGCGATATTGCTATCGGCTATCGGGGTTTTCAAAAGATGTCAATATAAAAGGTTTAAGCTTGCACCAATCGCCGATTGCGATAAAGCGCAGATTTCAAAAAGCCATTAAAGTAAAGGGATATCACGATTAACTCATATTAAAGGCTGGATCCGTCCAACAATGATTCACCTGCACTCAACCACCAAAACATCTATAGCACGCTTAAATGAATCATTCGGTCGATTAATGATATAATGGGCATTTAAGGATTGACAGGTTTTCAACGGCCATTTAATGTAATTGTAAGTCCTAAAATCCTCCCATGGATTGTATCTGCGCCCATTTTAAAAGCTAATCCCTTATCACGCATCAGTCAATATATCTCATCACATTGAAGTTTTCATTACCAATTCTCTGTGTTATGTTTATTATCGCCTCTGTGCAGAATTCATCCAAAGGAGAAAGCTCAAGAAAAATGGGCAAGAAATCCAAGAAGACCACAGGCGCTTCCGCTGTGCCATCTGCAGGACAAGCTGTCGCTGACAAAAAGAAAGGATTGATTTCAGATACCATATGTTCTGGTCTCGACATAACTACTTGGCAGAGTACCTACAACTTGATCGAAATCGAAGAACCTAAAGTGACAACAGTAGAAGCTACTGCAGATTCTACTCGGAAATCTGAGGGTACTCTTAAGGACTTAGCTGACTCCTTCCTTCACCGGATAGCAGCTAGAGAACAAATTCTCCCATACACAGATGTAGTGCGGTGGGCAATTGAAGAAATCCCAATCCTGGATAGAACCTTCAGCACCAGAGACAGGAGAATTTTTGGGTCATTCAAAGCAGATGATCTGAGGCAAATGTATCATTTGCCTGAGCCAGAGAAGATATACAATAAGGCGTTCCTGGAAAAATTCTCAAACGAGAACGAAGTTGAATCCGAACCCATCCGGGATTGGAGACAAAATCCGGCAAAGCACAAACATGAGTCTTCCGGTAAGTACTCAGTTGATTCCCTGGCTTCTCCTTATTGCTACGCTAGAATAATGATGTGTAGATTGTGGGGATTGCATGACTCTTCTAATTTCACTATAGAAATGGTCCCCTTAATGGAAGCTGCATGCAACGGTATAATAATGGATTGGGCCACCATTCTCTCAGATAAACTAGCCAAAGCTGTTCTTGAGTTTAGGAATAAGACTCGCATCTCTGAAAGGATAATTCCCCCATTCTATTACAGTGCATATATTTTAGATACATTGTGTTTCAATTCTGAATTTCCCGTGCTCGGCTGGAGGTGGACACCACAAGACCCCACAGCTATCCACATATACCATCAGAAATTATGGAAATCCTCTTACAAGCACCATCTGTACCAAGTCTGCAATGGCTTTATGGTGCCTATTTATTATTCTATTTTTGATAAACCCATTCCCAAGATTTCCTACCAAGCTGGGATTGATTTAACAGCGGTAGGGAGATGGTTTGGAGAGGAGAAATTCACTTATATAAGAGTTTTCGGTAGCCAAGCCGAACCTCATGTTCTCCCTTTATATATACCGGATAAACTGTTGGCAAGGGAAATCTCTTACCAGATTATTGCTGAGAGTGTTACACAGACTCTCAAGAAAAATAAGAAGCAGGGCTGGCCCTCTTTTCCCTTGAGATGTGGTGTCTATACTCTGCATGATCTCAAACATGCAGAAAAGGAAGCCACGAAGATTAAATCATTAACTCTGGCGACTCTCCCAAATAGGCAATTTGATCCAAACAAAGTTGCCTATAATGCACTAGGACAGGCCAAATTGTCAAAATTTGATCATAAAGAAGATATGTTTGACGACCTGTTCTCTTTAGCTGAGACAATAATGCATGTTAAAGCATTGGCCAAAATGAAATATAATGGTGAAGGGTTGACTGAATTTAATAAACTTAGAAAACAAAGGTTGCAAACTCTCCCTCTAGATCTACTAGCGACAACCCCAGTGACATCGTCAAGTGAGCCTGACTAGCAACAGTCAAAGGAACCTCCAGTTATAACAAGAGGAAAAGCAGAGGAGAGAGCAGGAGGAAAAGCAGAAGAGAGAGCAGGAAAAAGTGCGGGAAGAGACCCAAGCTGAAAAGGAAAAACAGACCACCATTGATGTCAATGTGGATACTCATATTGACCCTAAATTGCTCCAGGAATGGATTCAGCAATTTGATTCCATTATCAGTGGTTTGGAATGTTCAAAGGACACAGACACTTCAAAGGTAACGGACACACAGGAAATCACTTCACCACAGGTTCTAAGTGGAACCAGCGGCCCACCCATTTCTAAAGAGGTAGAGATAATACCAAAGGACCCCTCCGACCAAATCATTTTACAGGTAGAAGATATTCCTCCCCTGGATGTCTTCTACAGCCCAAGGCATAAAGCGGTGGTTAAACGACAAAGGAAAAGAAGAAGGACTGATCAACCTTCCCTTTTCCCAGAGCAAACTGTCACAGGCAATGTGGTTTGGAAGGAGGAATTTGACCCCTCCGATGACCTGACAAAACTGTCACAGTATGCAGGAGCTTATTCGGCAGCGACAATAGATAAGGCGTCGGAGGTAAGCCTTTTACTGAAAACAAAGGATCAGGAGATTTTCTCATTACAGGCACAGTTAACTGAAACAAAGCAGAAAGCGGAGCAGGCAGAGCAGCAATTGTTGACGCAACAACAATTAAACAGTCAACTAACTCAACAATTGCAGGCAGAAAAACAAAGGATTGACCAAAGCGCAATCCAAAAGCAGAAATAATTATCAGAGGCATTGGCACAATTGAAGGCAGCAAATGAGCAAATGGTGAAAACAAAAGATGAGCAAATTGCTCAATTATCATCACAGCTCGAAAAAATAAAGGGCGTTCCACAAGTGGCTGAATTTAGAGCAAAAGCATTACAAATAAATACTGCATTAATATCCCAAATTAAGCTTCTGTGTCAACAAATCGCCCAGGCAGAGCCACTATGTGAATTAACGGCATCCATAGTTAAGCAAGTAGACAAGGCCAGAACTGAATTGGATCAAGCTGAAGAGACAATAGCTGCATTTCTCGACTGGCAAGATTCCGATCAAGGATAAGCGGCGAATTTACCCAGGATATTAGAATCACATAAAGATATACTCTTCACAGAATGGCGATCCCAGTTAATGAAAGCAGAGAGAGCGGTTTCAAGATGTAAATCAACTTCTAGCAATTTAGTTGAATTAGTCAATAACACTCTCTACTTATCAAACATGATTTCCCAATGCACACCAGGAAAGTTGACAACGATGAAAACATTGGAGCAATCATGCTATCCAGATCTAGAAGGAAAGGGGAGATTAATCGCTGGGATTAACAGTTTAACCTGGGACACCTATTGGTTCTTCCTGGTAAAGTCGCACACACAGAGAGCCGCCCTCAAGTGCCTAACAAATGCAATCAGGTATATTATCCCCGATATTCAGGATGCCACCTATGCCGCCCAGCTCAGCTCGCGCCTCAACAAACCACCTGAAGTAGAGCCAATGCTTGCGATAAGTCAGCTCAGATATAAAGGCAAGCAGCCTACTTGATGAATCATGCCGCCGACTGCCAGATCGCTGAAGAAAATAGGATCAAGATTTATTGATACCAATTAAGTAGGATTTCTGTTTTATAGATAGGTAGATTAATTAAGTATTTATAGACCCTTTCATTGTTTTGGAAAGGGTCGTAAAGTTTTGTACCTGACTTAAAGACTGAAGTTGCACTATTGTGCTTCAGTCATATTCTTTTATGAAACTGGACCAGTTGTTCTTAATTTGACAAGGAAGCTTTTTATGCAATTGTGCACTATTGTCTTTGTTTGAAAGTCTTTCTGCGTTGAAGGAAGAATCACAAGTAGTGATTGATATTGGGAGTGTCCAGCAGCTCATATGGTATTTCTATCTATGTCTGAATTCATTCCTTTCATATAAATTGTTAATTGATTATATTTGCTATTATCAATTATATATATGTGTTTTAACAGCAGTTCTGTATTCCTTCCACTATTGGATGTTTATGGTGTGCTTTCCTTTTAATCATATATGTGTTGATGATATAAATGACAAGTGTAGTAATGTTGCTTTAATCGCTTTGCTTAACTATTTAAGTAAAGTAATCCTTGAATGCATTAATGTCTATGTCTGTTAGATGGAGTCATCTATATGCCTATCCATAGACACAGACCATCAAGCGCTACACTTCAAAGCTCAATAAGTTCCCGGGATAAGTAATAGTTCTTATATTTTTGTTGATATATTTAGTTATCCGCCCATCAATAGATTAGTCAATCAATTATCTATTCATCCCGTTTATCCATTGTTGGGAAACTGGTCCCATTATCCCCAGTCGGAGCCACCATTCCAAACGGAAAAGGAGCTGTACTAAGGTCCGGACCGGGTGGTTATCCCCAATGTTGTTGCAGCGATTTTCGAGGCATCAACAGGTACATAAAAATCCATTGGCGCACAAACTGTCCACTTAATAGTATGCTTCATCTAGTTCCATTTTGAAGAGCCCCCCCCGCCCCCCCAAACAATCATCTATTAGAAATTTGCGACATTTGTTGCTCCACTCCCTTACACCAGTTCCATTTTGAAGAGGCCCCAACCAATCAATCATCTATTAGAAATTTGTGAGATTCGTTGCTCCACTCCCTTACACATAATGCTTTATTCAGGTTTCCTTTACACACAATGCCTAATTAAAATACTTTAATTAAAATAATTCTAATAAAAGAAATCGCGTATTTTTGTATAATTTATATAATTAAGATACCAAGTCCCAAGAGGGATCAAATTTATTGAGAAAGAGGTTTGGTTCCTCTTGGCACTTTGTAGATTAGAAGTTAAGATGGATCTAGGTTAGTTTAATTCAACCTTTTAAATATGATATATTCCACGTGATTACCATGGATCAATACCATGGGTTCTCATAAACCCGAAGCTCGAAAACCACTAGGGAAGCTCGAAAACCACTAGGGCTCCTCTTGGCGCTTTGTAGATTCGAAGTTAAGAGGGATGTAGGTTGGTTTAATTCCGCCTTTTAAATATGATATATTCCATGTGATTACCATGGATCAATACAATGCGTTCTCATAAACATGAAGCTCAAAAACCACTAGTAAGTGGACCAAATCAAGTTTACCTTAACTACCCAACATAAATTAATAAAAATGATAAGATGTAGGGTTTGATTACCATGGATCAATACCATAGGTTCTCATAAACTTGAAGGTCGAAAACCACTAGTAACTGGACCAAATCAAGTTTACCTTAACTACCCAACATAAATTAATAAAAATGATAAGATGTAGGTTGGTTTAATTCTGCCCTTTAAATATGATATATTCCACATAATTACCATGGATCAATACCATGGGTTCTCATAAACTCGAAGCTCGAAAACCACTAGTAACTGGACCAAATCAAGTTTACCTTAACTACCCAACATATTTTTTTTTAACATAGTCGGTTACTTTTTATATATTGCAAAAAAGAGGGAAAGAAGCTAATTCCTTGAACAATTAGAGGAAGGCAGGTTCAAAAGTAGTGCGTAAATGGGAGCCCAGTCCCCACAACTACGTTTTCCGCCCAGACTCCATAAAATTAAAAACTAATGAGCTGTTATCGTGGTTCTAAGATGTCGGTTAACTTTCCAAAAAATGACTTGAACTCCAAAAGCCTCGCGCGGGGACCAAACCTGCACTTAAATTTTGAAAAGGCGGATAAAGTCAAAAACCATTGTCCTTGAAAAGTCGGCATATACACAATACACGGTAAATAATGATTTCCTCTTTTCCGAAGCCTTCGCGTGACCTTAAAAGCTTACCTTTATAAGACTCGATCTCCATCGTAGAAAATCCTCCATCAGATATGACCAGTCAAACAACTTGCACGTCACACTACCATTGTCGATCCACACATGATAGATCCAAGAGCTGGCAAGAATTTTGGGTGGGCAAATCACGCAAAGAGTACCCGCCTGAAGAGGTGGTATTCTCACACCGCCCTCATTATACGTGTCCATCAATGAGTGGAATCGGGCGGTTCCCTCCTAAAACCATTCACCACTGAAACTCTGCTTGAAATACCATTCCGGTTTAAAATCCCGCCTTTTCTTTTTGTTTAAGTCTCGTGCAAGAAAGTGCCCAATGGCCATTGATCTGCCACCATCGACGGATGCGACGGCATTTCCGAGATCCTCTTCCGCTGCAAATGAAGTCAATCCTCAGCCATTGATCTCCAGAATCCCACGGTACCTGTGCGATGATTCTTCATCTGTCTCCTCACTCCTACTTTGCGGAATTTCTTCATTGATTTGTTGTTTCTGGTCTTGAATTATTGGTCTCTGTTGTGAAGAAACCTGTTGCTGTTGATTGCCAAACTGTCTCAGGTTGCGAGGGAGCCTGCATAGATACATGTGGATCATGGTATACATTCTCGTTCTTCATACTAGGTGAGGGGGTCAAGGGATAATTTCTTGATAAACTTCATTGTTCTCTTTGACTATGCCAACTGGTCTCAATTGCTTTGTTGGCATGGCTATCAACATCCTTATTTTGGTTTCTCAGGACTTGCTTTAAGGTTATATTTCCCAGACTTTCAAAACTTGCTCTGATCCTTTGATAGATTTTATTGATGCCTATGCTTTTGAAGTCTCTATTGGCATCCAGAGCGGCTATTATGATAGCAGAATCCCATATTATTATAGGGTTCTTAAATGCATTTTTGTTTAAAAGCCTTGTGCCTAGGAGAAGGTTGTATGCTTCAGCCCTGTTGTTTGTCATTTCTCCCAGGCTCCATTCATAGGTTATTATTTTTTGTCCATTTGGGTCTAGTATAACTCCTCCTGCCCTTGCTTTTCCTAGCTTATTTTTTGCAGCTCTATCAAAAAAGAGAATGTTTCTCTTCTGTTCTTTTATCCGTTCTGCAAATTCTTTGTCCTCCAATCTTAATTTTCAAGTCTTTTTTGTGTGGAATTCTTTATTATTTGTTGTAACTACTACTTTTGCTTTGTTTTCTAACATTGCTTTACTGTACTAGTCTTTCTCTTCTTGTTGTAAATTATTCTGGTCCATTTTTTAGATTCCATTTGTACTAATTATCTCTGCAACTTGGCTCCAAGTTTTTGCTAAGATCTTGCCTAGATTTGGCTTTTGTTCTTTGAAAATGCATTTGTTTCGGGCTAACCAAATTTGCCAACATAGGATTGAAGGGAGACATTTCCATATCCTTTTTATTGCTGCCTTTTTTTCTTTGTATATGGGTAGCTTTTATCCCAGTTTTTATGAAGAATTGTCAAGTGGTTTGTTGGATTTATGTTTATTTCCAAAGGACTTGTTGCCTATTTCTAGCACTCTCTCGTGGATAGTTTCTTCCTCCTTTTGACACATGAATCATTTTGAGGGCCCTTGTATTCATTTTTTTAATTTTTATTTTTATTTTTAGAGGTAACAATTTTACCTTTGAGAAGGGTCCAGGTGAAGAATTTAATTTTGGGCAGACTCTCTGAATTCCAAGCTGCCTTCCAAAGACTCCAGTCATTTTGATTGTGAAGTTTCTGGAGGAGGTTGTACCCCGATTTCATTGTGTAATCCCCTCCATTTGGGTCCCAAACAAAGTCATCCTGCTCTTCTATGTTGATGGGCGCGGCCCCAGCAAAATGGACTTTTAAAATTTCCCACTGACTTTTTAGTCTTGGTGGAGTGGCCAACTTTTTCCATCTAACCCAGTTATTTTGATCCCAATCCGAAATAGAATAAAGTGTGTTAAAACTTTGCTCTTCCATCCATCTCTGAAGGCCCCTTAAATTTTGTTGCTGATTTAAGGGGTTTTTCCCCATTATTCTATCCTCCCAGATAGAAATTGTTTTGCCATTCCCTCGATTTTTGGATATTTGATCCCTAATAAGAGGAATTATCCTTTTAACCAATTTCCAAATTTGGGTGCATGGCCTGTCTAGAATAGTATCAGTGAGCAGCTTTGTTCTATGACCATTCAAGTATTTCATTGTTAGTACTTTTCCCCACCAGTGGTCATTCCCATTTATCATTCTCCAGATAATTTTTGTCCCTAGGGAAATGTTCATTAGTCCTGCCAGTCTTATTGCTACACCTCCTTTTTCATAGGGAAGAGTAACTTGCTCCCATTTAACAAGGCTAAATTTTTTATTATCTTGTTTTCCTCCTTGCCAGAGGAAGCTTCTAATTATCAGTTCCATTTGCTTGTGGGCGCTTGCCAGAGCCATAATGATTGCATACTGATATATAGGCAAGGCCGAGAGAAGTGCTTTAATCAGTGACACTTTTCCTGCCAGGTTGAGCCACATCACTCCCCAATTCTGAATTTTTCCCCTCATTCTCTCCACTTGCCTGTTCCAAACTCCTGATTTTATCACTTCCTTTGCTAAGGGCAGCCCAAGATAAGTGAAGTGCCTCCAATTTATTTGTAGGGGTATTTCCAAAATTTGTGAGATACACTGCATTGTTGTTGTTGGGGTATTCCAACAATAAATTTTGCATTTGAAGTTGTTTAAATTTCCTCCTGAGGCTAGGAGAAATTCATCCAAGACGTTTTTGAATCGTGTTGCAATAATGCAGGATGCCCCGCCTATGAGAAGGGTATCATCTGTAAAGAGGGAGTGGTTTATATCTTTGACTCCTCTCGATATTTGGATCCCTGTTATTTTTTTCTCTTTTCTCTGATTTTCTAACATAGCGCTCGGCGATTCAGCCATGATGATGTACAAGAATGGAGAAATCTAATAGCATTTCCTTAGCCCTTGTGTGCTTTGGAAGAATTTACTGGGCCGACCATTGATTAAAGGAGCTATCCAAGGATTTGATATACATGCCTGGATAATCTCTATGAAATTTATTGAAAATCCAAACCTTGTGAGAGCTGCTGCAAGAAAGTTATGGTTAACTCTATCAAAAGCATTAGCCATATCTAACTTAACAATCATTCCTCTCTCCTTTCTTTGGATACTGTTGTGGATATCCTCCTGTACAATTATCACATTGTCTGTGATTTTTTTCTTGGGGACAAATCTTCTTTGGTTCTCTGAAATTATTTTCGGAAGTAATTTTTTCATTCTATTTGCTAGGATTTTGGTAAGTATCTTATAAGACGAGTTGTAAAGGGAGATTGCCCTATATCTGTTAAAAGTTGTAGGATTGGGTTCTTTGGGAATGAGGGCTAGGAAGGAGGATTTAGTATTTCCTCCAATCTTTTTTTTTCTAGAAAGCATTTTTGAGCATTCTCATTAGGTCCTTTTTTATAATTTCCCAATGTTGTTTGTAAAAGGCCATTGTGAACCCATCTGGACCTATTGCCTTATCAGGGTGGAGATTCCATTTTTTTTGCAATTCGATTTTCCTGGCTTTGTCTCAAAGATCATTTCTCTTGCCCAATTTTTTAGGTGTATCCTTAGGTTCTTTAGCTTAGTTTCCCAAACATACTGGGGAGATCTTGTGACACTTTGTTTCTAGTTGTCCTTTATTTGTTTGTCAAAATCTTCCTTACTGTCCCAAATTGAATTATATCTAAAGGGAAGGGGTCCTTGATTTTCCAGTTTCCCCAAGGTTAGCACCACCGGCTTGTGATTTGAAGCTGAGTTGTGAACAATTTTAGTTTTCAAAAGAGTGTAAGCAGCTACTATGCTTTCATGAATAAGAATTTTGTCCAACCTTTCTTTTATGTTGTTTTTTCCAATTCTTTTGTTGTTCCAAGTGTATTTTCCATTGCTTGGCGGAATGTCTATTAATTTGTGTTCTTCTATTATTCCTTCAAGAGCTTCTCTTGATGGATCGTTGTGGAAGATTCCGCCAAATATTTCTTTTGTATTCCTTACCAGATTTAAGTCTCCTCTCAGAATTAAGTGCTCACTTTGTCTCTCTGCTATTTCTTCTTTAACTAATTTCCAGCATCGTTCTTTCTCTGTAGATTGATTTGGAGAATACACATTTTAGATGCTATATTGTTCTTTTGTTTTGAGATTCCTCAACTCTGTTCTAATCCAGTGTCTGCTGATTTTTTGGGTCATTAGTTCCCATTTTCTTTTATCCCAAATAGTGTTGATTCCTCCTGATGCTCCTGTGGCTTCTAATGCTACTTCTTCATAATTTTTTAGTTTTTGAATCATTTTTTTATTTTCTTGCTTGTTTAGTTTGGTCTCTTTGATCATATATATGTTTGGTTGTTCCTTGACTAAAATGTCTCTAGCTGCATTGACTTTGAAGAAGGTGTCAATGCTGTGACAATTCCAAGAGACCACTATCATTATTTACTGTTGTGTTGGTGTGATCCTCCCTTTCCTCTTTGCTGAGTTTTTTCATGACTTCATGTTTGTTTCCCAAGGAATGAATCCATTGGCTATTACGTTCCTAGGGCCATTTCTTTAGCTGTTGCCTCATCTTTGATTTCTTTATTGGATTTCCTTCCCACTTTTTTTCGCTGATCCCCAGCTTGGGGGATTTCTTTGGCTTTGTTTCTAGTTAGAATGCGGTCCACTGAGGGAGGAGGTGGGGAGGATATAGGGTTGGGGGTGGATATGAGAGCTAAAGAGGTAGGGTTTGAGGGAGGGGATCTGGGAGAGGGTGGATCAAAGGAGTCTTCTAGTGGCTCAAAAGGATTCGGAGTTGTGTGATCAGGAGGAGTAACCTTCGCTGGAGGCTGAGAGGTTGTTTCATTTGCTTCTTGGGACTGATACACATTTGATTTTGTCTGCTTATTGGTAGGTTTTTTCCTTTTCACTTGTTCCCATGTAGGTTCTTACTCTTCTACATTTTCATGCTCTACTTTTTTAAGACACCTATTTGCAAAATGACCATACTCGTGACATACCTTGCATTTAAATGGTATTTGCTCATAGTCCAGCTGTTAAATGTGTGTTCACTGGTCGATCTTGATCTTTATTTCTTCTGGGAGGCCTTTTCCGAGATCTACTTCCACACATATTCTTGTGCATGCATTCATGTTGTCTTTTCTCTCACATCTGTCAATATATTTGCCCATTGCGTTTCCTATAGCCTTCACAGATTCGTCTCCCCAGCAATGAAGAAGAAGATGCGGGAGCCTGACCCACACAGGCACAACGTTTGGGACATCCATCTCCGGATCAAAGTCTCGTGTCCATCTGTTCAGGTATAAACCTCTGGAGTCCATGACGTAAGGTCCATTTCTAAATATCAAATCTCTATCCTCCTTTGTTTCAAAGAGAAAGGTGTAGTATCCCCTTCCAAAAAATTGAATTGCTATCTTCCCCTGTGTGTTTGTGTTCTAGTTTCTTTCCACCCATTTTTGCACTGATTTGGGTGAAGGCCATAGCCCTGTGAACTATCCAACAAGTCCGCGTTCTGCCAGAGAGATGGTTGCTCTTCTTGGAAGTGCTGGAGGGAGAGAAATATCTGGGATACTTTCGAGTTTCTTTACAAATTTATTGATTAATGGTCTATTCCTTGGAGCTCCATTCTCTGCGATCAGAGATGCGAAGTCTTCTGCATTTTCTTCAATCCCTGGCTACGTAGAAGAGTGGGGATCTCCCTCCTCAAAGGGTTGCATGGTCTGGTTGGCCTCAGCAGCAGGAGGCTGCCGAGGGAAGGATCTGCAGGGGCAGCAGCAGCTAGGTCAGCAGGGGCAGCGTTGGATAGGACAGCGGCAGCATCCAGCGTTTCCTTTGTGTAAAATTTTCTTCATAAAATTTTGACTAACTACCCAACATAAATTAATAAAAATGATAAGGTATAATTTTTATTTTAACATAGGATTATTTTTATTTTATTTTGACCGAGGTAAATGTTTCCACGACATTACATTACACCAACCTAGGTCCATCTTCACTCCCGATCTACCAAACACCTAGAGGGATTAAATCCCTTAAGATGCAAACATTTTTAGAGTGAAAAAATATTTTATCTATCTCGACAACAAACTTGATCCCTCTAGGCACTTGGTAGATTTGTAGTTAAGATGGATCTAGGATCGTTTAATTTCCCCCTTTAAATGGGCTATATTCCATATGAATACCATAGGTTCTTAAGTCCATGGAAATGTGTCCAACCAAAGGAGGCTGTTGAATACTGGAATGTAATTGAGATCTCGGATGACGAGGAAGAGGAGTATGAAGAAGAGGATGATGAGAGGTTGGATGATTCTGCAGAACAACAGAAACAACTTGGGAAACATCCCCTTGATCACTAGTCATCTCAGTCCGATACTTCTGGGGAAAGAGAAGGGGAATCATTTAGGCTTGTGACCAAGTCCACATGGCCCAAAATTTCCCACTACAGAGGAAGAAGGGGCCACGGCTAGCCCGAAGAGGCCAAATCAGGCCCACGACCCAGGGAGGAAGAAAGAAGAAGGCAGTGGCAGGGGTAAGTAGGCTAGATCTGCAATTTTGTCCAATTTCCTTTGATGTTGGCCCTGCAAAAATCTCTAGAGATTGGATGTTACCCTCAAGGGCCTAGATCTAGCTCCAACCTAACAAATCCTCTTGAATCTCACCTGCACAAATGAAATTACAAGTACCCAAAATCCCAATACATAGAAAATTTGAAAAATAAACCCCAAACCCCAATTAGCTGCAAACAAGGGTTAGAAGAAATTATTTTACAAATATACAAATAGACAATGGTTGAAAGATTTTTTGAAGAATAATTTTTATGATAATAACACCACCTTGATGGATTTCGAAATATAAATGTTAATAACAACCTTAGTGAAGTAAGAAAACCATATAAATTTCCTGAAACCCAAAGAAGGTTGACATGTGCCCACAGTTTGTGAACTTGGAGCCCAAGGGCCAAGGAACCTACAAATTCTATATATTTCTTAAGAGAAAATTGTTAGATCATACAATGAATTAGATCACCTAAGATAAACTCAAAACTTACTGATAAAATGTTCTTGTCATCTACAAATGAAATAACAATTCATGTAATATTGAAGCACGATATAGGAAAGCACATACCCAGCATGTACCACAGATCAATGAGTCAAAGACACCATGAAATGAACCCCAAAGTCTTTTATTATGAATTTCAAATGTTCCCAATAGAATAGTGACTTCACACCAACGTTACAAAATTACATCAGATCAAAGCTACTATCATTGTGATTTGAGAAGTGAATGACTTCTAATTTATAGATAAATCCTCCAAGTGGAAAATAACGGCTAGTTGGATTGATCCTAGTCAAAATAATCTCAATAGTCGATAAATATTTTGATCAGATATTGATCCAGGACTTCAGTGATAGCTCAAATTTCAAAGTGTTCAAAAGTGTGTCGAACCTGAACGACTGGATAGATCTCATCCTCCTAATTCTGGCGCCGTGAACGGTTCGAAAAACGGTCTCCGTATGAGGAAGTTATGCCAAAAAGAAGAATTTCCCAATAACACTAGAATTTTGGGCAGCGAATGGAAGGCTACCACGTGGCAGGCTCGGAGGCCACTACGTGGTCTTGTGACATCATCATGACATCAGCTCAGTTTTTGAGCATGCATTAAAATCTTCGCAACGGAGAGGCTTGAACATGCGATCTGCGTTATAACACTCCCACGCTTTACCGTTGAACCATGAGCACGGGGCTTGTTTAAGGTGCGGAACAAAATTATGTTAAAGTTTGAATTTAGTTAAGGGCGGGGCCCAAGGGGGCCTGCCCCTAAGGGCCAGCCCGCACGGATATGACCATAGCGCGCAGAACCGAGGCCTAAACTCCTAACTGCCAGCACAACAATCAACGGTCACGGCTTGTGTTATACGTGGTCACATTTTCTATTTAAATGCGGAGTTAACAACGCCACCGCCTGTTAACCAAACAGCTTGCACGGAATCCGAGGCACAAACCGCCAAACCATCAAACGGTCACATGCGCCATAACTCAACAGTCAGTCAAACACGCGGTTTGTTGGCGGGATTCTTGGCGTACCGCCAAATTTGGGCGGTCCCACCATAATTGGCGGAGCTAACTGAACTTCCACTACAGTTAGCTGGAGTTATTCTAGGCCAAACTGGAGGAAATCTTCAATGAGCCATAACTTTGGCTAGGAAAGTCCTTTTTGGACGATTTTTTTTTTTGATTTTGAGTATTCAGAGGATTCTGAAGCCATTGGCACAGGTGAGAGGGCAATCAGAGGTCGTTTGCAGGTGTATTTTCTCCGTGGAAGTTCTCGGAGCCACTAGGGCCCGACATTGTGAGAGCTGTATTGGGTTGCAGGTACCCATTGGAGGTGAACCAGTAGTCAATCCTGAAGTATTTGAGTGTTTTGAATCCATTTTTACAGTCTATTTCACCTGTAGAGGCTTGTATTCAGTTGTACAATCATTTTGAGCTTTTAATCAAATCAAGGACATGCCCATTTGGGAGCCTTGGACCCGACAGATGTAGCCCAAGAGGGGTGAACTGCATTATCAACTTATTTTGCACCTGTGTTTGAGTTATTTTCCTGAACAAATCTGTTTTAGTATGTTAAACAGAGAAATGAATTAATTCTACTACACATAAAAGGGTCATAAACAGCTGAAAAACTCATTTGTTTCTAATTACAAGACATGTACATCACTTAAACATGTATGTTTACTGAATTGAATACCTTGTCAAGCATCTACAGGTAGTTTCAAATTCAAATCATATTTGATCAAATTTTAATCTCTGCCATCGAAAATACTTATTTTTGAGGAATTTTTGAATTTCTCATTAAAACATTTTTTATTAATTCAAAAAATATTTTGGATTAATTCCCTCAAAATTTTGACTTTGACTTAACCATCAAGGTCCAAGGGCTTAATTTTTCTTAAAAAATCCATTTTTGCCTTACGGGGGATTTTCAAAAATTGACGTCTTCATGACCCACAAACTTTTTGGTCATTTTCCACTTGAAGAAATTAATTTCTCAAATTTAATTTTTGACTCTAAATTAATTAATTCTCTGGATTAGGATTTTATTTAATTTTTTCTAGAAAAATCAATTAATTGACACACGAGGGGATTAATTAATTTTCCACCCTCAAATATTTTACCCATGGTGTCTAAGTATGAAGGACCATGCATTAAATATTTTTTACATCAAATATTACAATTGAAACCCTCAAAGGGGGAGTACTTGCTCGTTATAGACCCTCAAATAATTACCCAATTTTGTGACACAATATGATGTAGTAGACCAAGTCATTTGTAATAAAGTAATTTATCTAAATAACTTGAATTATTCCCAAATCACTTTTACACAAGACTCAACTAAACACTAGGACTCACCTAAGACCTTGTCAACAAATTTCACCCTAGATTTGTGGTTTAAGTTGGAGGGAAAAACTATTTCGATTACCCGTGTTTAGAAACATAGGTAATCAGTGAGGTTAAAAAACCTCCTAGGATGAAATTTGTCACCAAACATAGGCTTACCAAGGTTGTTACATAATTAAACAATCATACTAGCGTGATTTACATTACAACTTGCAGAAATTGGGTTTACAATGATATAAGAAATGGTTGGCTGATGATCTTGAACTTTGAAAAAAAATTGTACCACTGCTTCCTTGGACTTGTGACAAAATAGGTGCAACACCCCCTAACCCCATAAACCAACGTAGAGTTGAGTCTTTAAGGGTAGCGGGGAAAAGCTTCAATTTTTGGACATCTAATGAATAGGCATAACTCCTACATAATATGTCAAATTCAAAGAGAAAAGCGTTGGGGTCTTCATGTACCTTACCATGAAAATGAGGAAGAACTGATGGTGGGATATTCTTCATTTGCATCATTGTATCAGGGTCCACAATTGGAAATCCAAGGGTGGATTGTCCTTCCTGTGGCTGGTTTTTACCAACTCCTTTACCATTGACATCCTCACGATTTTCTATCCTCTTTCCTCCAAGCAAACTATCCCTCATAAAATGTGAAGGTTGAATGTGTTTTAAATCTAACCTTTCAGTTGCAAAATTCACCTTCTTCCCTGCCACTGGTTGTGATACCCGTGAACTATTGTCACCAAATTCTAGGTGTAAAGAACCAGCCTCATTGGTCTACGTATGCCTGGAGTTTTTACCTACAACAGAAGGCCCACCGTGAGAAGAAAAGTTTTCCATATTATCAATATTTCCTCTACCCTTCTTGGGTTTTGGACCTCTACCCCTTCTAGCCATTCATGTTTTTTTTAAAAGAAAAATAAAATCACAAAATTTCAAAATTGTAAAAGCACTTGTTAGCAAAAGAAATCAAGCCCAATTTCAATTCTGCAACTATCTCAAAAATGTACCTATAACAATCCAAAAAGAATTACCCTTCCTTGAGTACTTAACAACAAGAGCACGCACTTACAACAAAAACAATGTAGAACTCACCTCTATTGATGAAAAGAAATTCAACAAGAATTTACTAGAACCTCTCCAAGCGCCTCCTTGACAACAATGCCAAAATGTTGGGTGTTAAGATTGTTTCCTACAAGCCTCAACACTTACTTGTCAAACCAAGGGTCGTACACTTCGAGGCACAACACAATTAATGCCAAGAGACTCTGACCAAACCTAAAAGAAAACCAATCCTACCTCCAAACCAAATCACCAATATTCTAAGACCTGAAGAAAACAAATAAGAATTATATTTTGTGATTCATACACTACTTTCAATGGAAACCTTATTGAAAACACCTTAGTCAATCTGAATACCACTTACTTCATTCACAAGATCCTCAAACAACTAAGATTGCAAAATGAACAAGAAGAATCCAAAAGAACATAAGCCTTAACTTAATAAATCAAATGAGTGGTTGAAAAGATTCATACAGGCTTACAAAAGCATTCCTGCACTACCTAAAGTTTCGCTCTTTCTTCGTTCTGATTCCTATATTGTCTGAATTTTCACTCAGTTCTTACCAATCTTTTCACACTTCTCCTTCATGCATTGTGTATTCATAAATATAACAACCTTGATGTGTTTTAGGAAGCACACATGGCAGATAACATCACTCTGCTTCACCTTCACAAACCAAAAGGATAACCCAAATCAAAGAGTCATAACTTATGCTTAAAACAATATCTATGAAAGAAACCAATTTAATCGAAATGGAAACCAAGTTCTTGAAAACAAATAATCATGAACTAAATATTGTTTCTTCAACCAAGACCTTTAACACCAACTCATACCATGACACAAAATTTCACTCATGCATCAATTAAACAAGTCTCAATATAAAACATGCCATGTTCCTCTAATCATACCAAATAAAAGGTGGAATCACACTCTTTAATCTTTAGTGATGGGGACATTCAAACATTCACCTGTATCACGACTCCGTTTTGTTTCAAAACAATGCAACACAATATCAGTAAACAATTCTTCAAGCAAAGAAGATACCAAAGACCTATTCCTGCACTAACACATAGTGAAGTTTGACATATCTCGCATCAACACAAAACCCTGATATTTGATGGCTTCAATGTTGTTTTCTTTGTAGCACAACATTAGATCGAGTTACCCTTTGTTAAATATTCAAGACAAACAAAGAAGTTTTAAGAGAGTAACCCTACCCAAACACTCATATCCAATCGTTCAAGCTTTTAATCAAAACCCCAAAGAACCAATTTACTTCAATTTATCAGAGCATTCAAAACATGTAAGAGCCACTTCAAAGTTCGATTCTCATAGCGCAAAATACATATGGGTATATAAATAAAACACGGGTTTAGGTATCAAAGTTCTTTAGATCCAAAATCAAACCCTAGTTTGTATAGACCTCCAAGCCTCAACGTTCTAAAAAGAGAGAGGATATAACCAGATCTTTAAAGTATAAATCAAGAGTTAGAAAATAAAAAATTTATGTGCAATGGAATTCAAATGTCTGCATTGCTGGAGAATTATTTAGAAAACATAGTATTTTTACCAAATCTGGGTTAACTATACTTCAAACCACGCACTCTTAATAAATTGAGGAAAATTAAGTTTTTTTTTTTAAGTGACACACAGATACCATAACAGTCTTCCAAAAGACACTCCACAAGATCTATATGCTTGCACACCACGATATCATATCAAAATAAAAGGCAAACCACACATTGCTAACTATCGAAGGGTCAACGAGCAAGATTGGTCGGGCCCTGACCAACCCACTCGTGCCCTTGTGGAAGAGAAGCTAAACTACAGAGTTGCACAAATAATTAACAAGATCGAATCAAAATAGAAAAGGAACTTGACATTGATGCTCTTTGTATTAATAAAACCTTAGTCTCAATACATTACGAGTTCAGTCAGTTGGCTCCAAATAGATCTGGGCGATACAAAGTGATTGACATTCTCAATTATTATCATGGTTGTATTCAAGCCTGTACAAGAGAGAAAAAAATAGAAAACTAGTATAACAATCCTCCTAACAATAGATCTTAGAACAATTGCTACTGATCACTGTGATTCATTTCCAAATTGAGCTGGGTTCGTTTGGAAAAGAGGTTGTAATTTGAGATTTCATTGTTGAAGGCCAAGAGAGATGAGCATGCTTTGTCTTTCTCAGAATCCATGAAAATCTCTTGACAACTTACTTCACTGGCATCTAACTCTTTACTCAATAGTCCATGCTCCAAATCCTAGTGCAGTAATCCCATGACCAGAATACATGTCTCCTATTTTAGTACATGCAGTTCATAATAAATTAAAGGCTTATAAAAGATGAAAAGACCACAAGATAACATCAAATGCAACATTTAATCATAAAATATCAATCTACTAACCTTTTTTTAAAGATACGCAATTCCATATCCATATCCTTATTATTACAACAATAAAAACCCAAATTATGTACACGAAGGTCTTTTTTTTGCTTGTAAAACAGAGGATGAAATAGGGTTAGGTGGAAAAAATTAGGACAATCTTAGAGCCTGACAGGATTCCAAGCTTCATGCCATTATTTGACGTTGCTAATGGAGAGGTGCTTGCATCCACTTTGTTTGATGGATTCAAGACCAAACTCGACTCCTCATGAGAAACCTATGACCACTAGAGCTAGAGATTTCCATACCCAAATATTTTTGTGGCTTTGAGATCCCGAGAATTATAGTTGCACTTTTCAATCAAACAACCAACCCACTTGCACGCATAATATTGGACAGAAATTAGACAATAGTGATGCAGGAGCATCTAGACCCAGCCAGCAATGTGATGGAATGGTCACATGTTGTGGCTTCACAGGGTGAATTACATTACTGTGTGTTAAAATCCAGTTTACTGAGGAGGTCGATTTCACAAATAATTAGTTATTATTGTAATAAGTGTGTCTATCTTATTGATAAGATTTGTTATAACAGGTGTGTGTGAGCGCCAATAAATAGGAGAGTTTATTTGTTAGAATCTTTAAAATTAGAAGATTATGTACCGATTTGTTAGAGAGTTAAGGAGAGAAAGTTGTAATAAACGAAGAGATTTTGCTTCGTGAAAGTTAAGTTTCAGATAGTGAGTGTGAGTTGGTGTGGAGCAAAAGCTCATTTTAGAGGAGACTGTGTAAGCTAAATTATATACAGAGTTCATTCTTATGTAATAGAGGCGATTGCGAAACTCTGTTCTTTTGTGTATTGTGCATAAAATAAATATCGTGTGTCTTTTTATATGATGCGTCGTGGAATTTGATAAATTGATGTGAAGGTTTTCAGATTGTTTTTTAGATGGTCATGGCGGAACTGCTCGACTTTCCTCCGTGCAGTTCTTAGCAAACTGCACATCTTCGTCGACCATAGGTTCCCATTTCCAAAATAATTCTATCACGCATCAGCCCCATTCTATTAGTCATCAACCCAAATCGTTGCAGCCACTCAAAGGTGAGCATGCGCCTGCTCACAATTTAGCGGAATTCCCATTTACTTGTGTTGCTATCTGCGTTGCATGTTGGAAGAAATGCATTTGTCGAATCAAATATTTAGCGTCTTAGCATCAAATCCTGTCATAGACAAGAACAAGTCTTATCAGGTTTTCATTTGGTGACATTCTTTTTTAGGAAACCATTCATCTATAGGACATCAAACTTGCGGTGGATGTGGGGTTTCTGACCAGACTGGAATTAATACATATGTTGGCTTTGAAATTTTCATCGGCTCGGCGAATTCGCATTGGCGATGTGGAGTCGAGGAACAGTTAGTGATGTTAAACTCTGAAAATCTCCGATGCGATTTGGATCAGATCAGAAGTTTGGCACTGGAAGTGAAAACACCTTGCAAAAGATCCGATTGATGATCTCCGATAAATCGGATCGGAGCAACTGAATTGTCAAGAATCGTGGCATTAAATTATGTGATTGTCAATTGTGAATGAATCGCATCGGATTTAATTACAGTGTCAACATGTTTGAATAGGTGGCGTTCAATAGATGCGTGTTTTATATCGGATCGATCAGATTTGGAGTAGCTGTGAGAGGAATGGTAATTGGAGTGTGATGAGTGTATTAAAATCGCGTCAGAAGCATTGTGAATAGATATATATATCTATTATATAACTGAGATTCGGGACCGCCGAATTGATATATCAGTGGATGAATAGAGCTTGGAGCGCGTGGAACAGTAGTTGATATTATAGCAGTGTATGTCAGGGTTGGAATGTTTTAATTCAGCGGAAGGTTAGTCATCGAATCGGATCTGGAGATTCAAATGCGTTGGCAACTTTAGGATCGATGAAATCTGCGTTTCTTTGAAGGGCAGAAGCAAGTGTCACAGCTTGAGATTGCTGGATATAAGCTTTGCAAAAAGGACTCTGTCTATTTGACACAATTCATATAATTGTTCAAATCGGTATCTGAATGTCGATTTATAATCTGAAGGTTGAGAAAGATTGGTTTTGAAGGTCGATTTTTGTACAGGAAAATCGTGGGGAATTTAGACTCTACGGAAGAGTCCTAAGTTGAATTGTGAACGGAATCTGATTGAGAATTGAATCCATCAGAAACTGGTTGAGCGCTATCAGCACAAGGTGAGTATTGTGGTGTGAATGCATTGGGCGCATTGAAGAGAAGGACGGAAACAGATCCTTAGTTTTTTGGGAACATTAGAATGATAATTTGGTTTGATTTCTATGAAATGTAAAATGTTGAGCTGCAGCGCTCAATGCAGAGTTGAAGGTTAATGGTATTTCAGTTTGGTTCGTAATTAATTTTCATTCGAATTAATTGGGTTTATTTAAATCCTTATTTGAGGGTGAATGTGAAAATTGAAAATCTTCCTCAATTGAGAGGGTTGAAATTGCCTGGCTTGAGCGTTATTTGAGGCAGTGATTGTAGATGTAAAATGTATATGGAAAACAGAGTTGAGATTCTGGGTTTGCAGGTTTATCTCTGCGTCAAATAGTCTATGATTTTCCTCCACTCTCGACCCTGACACATAAGATTGAGCTCCTCCACTGACCCTTCCTAGAGGTCAACCTCTATATTTATCCATGTGCAATGTCAATCAATCTTCGTAAGACAATCTTCCTCAAGACCAACAAAAAGAATCAACCTATTCTTGATGGCTTCTAGCACATTCGCTGACCAAAACATCATGGGAAATCGGGGCAAGATAACCCAAACTCTATGTGTTGACAATGGTTCACAAAGCAAATCAAATTCTAGGCTCCACCTTTGCATAATAGGGCCAAAATTCTCCCATATCTAGTCCTGATTAAGGATATTCAATAACTCTTCCTCCAAATGTAATACCACGTAGAACCCTCCCCGAGTGAGAATATAGAAAATTGGTGAATAACCTAAAACAAGAACCCAATAATTCTCCATCCATCTCTTGAAAGATGCCAAACTAAATACTTTTGCTACAAACCTCCCAATCAAACCATGCTATAAGAGAGTCAAGACCTCAACTACCCCAATATTGTTCCCTACCACCATAGTTGAAGCTCTACGTGACTTTAGAACCTTCCACCACCCTCTCCTTTTCCCTCATATAAAAACCAGTAAATGTGATATGGTGTGCTCCGGGATCAACACGAATCACAAAGGATCAAACGTCTTAGAACGTCCATCAACTAGGTCTTCTATGGTACATAAAAATCCATTGGCTCACAAACTGTCCACCTCATAATATGCTTCATCCAGTGCCATTTTGAAGAGCCCCCCCGCCCCCAAACAATCATCTATTAGAAATTTGGGAAACTCATTGCTCCACTCCCTTACACCAGTTCCATTTTGATGAGCCCACCTCCCAACCAAACAATCCAACAACCAACCCACTTGCACACATAATATTGGAAAGGAATTGGACAATAGTTTATGATTTTCCTCCACTCTCGACCTTGACACATAAGATTAAGCTCCTCCACTGACCCTTCCCAAAGGTCAACCTCTATATTTATCCATGTGCAATGTCAATCAATCTTCGTAAGACAATCTTCCTCAATACCAACAAAAAGACTCAACCTATTCTTGATGGCTTCTAGCACGTTTGTTGACCAAAAAATCATGGTAAATAGGGGCAAGATAACCCAAACTCTATGTGTCGACAATGGTTCATGAAGCAAATCAAATTCTAGGCACCACCTTTGCATAATAGGGCCAAAATTCCGCCATATCTAGTCTCGATTAAGGATATTCAATAACTCTTCCTCCAAACGTAATACCACGTAGAACTCTCCTCGAGTGGGAATATAGAATAATGGTGAATAACCTAAAACAAGAACCCAATAATTCTCCATCCATCTCCTGAAAGATGCCAAACTGAATACTTTTGCTACAAACCTCCCAATCAAACATTCTATAAGAGAGTCAGGACCTCAACTACCCACACATTGTTCCCTACCACCATAGCTGAAGCTCTATGTGACTTTAGAACCTTCCACCACCCTCTCCTTTTCCCTCATATAAAAACCATTAAATGTGATATGTTGTGCTCCGAGATCGACACAAATCACAAAGGATCAAACGACTTAGAACGTCCATGAACTAGGTACATAAAAATCCATTGGCGCAAAAACTATCCACCTCTTAATATGCTTCATCTAGTCCCATTTTGAAGAGCCCCCTTCCCCCCAAACAATCGTCTATTAGAAATTTGCGAGACTCATTGCTCCACTCCCTTACACCAGTTCCATTTTGATGAGCTCCCCCCCCCCCCCCCCAACACCTAAACAATCAAACAACCAACCCACTTGCACGCATAATATTGTAAAGGAATTGGACAATAGTCTATGATTTTCCTCCACTCTCGACCCTGACTGTAAGGCCTTCGCAAACTTGGCACGGTTGGGTGCCGGGAGCGACGGGCGCGCGTTGGTGCGACGGGCGTGCAGAAATGCGACGGAAGGGCGCCACTATGCGACGAAGGTTGGAACAAATATGAAGCACTTGGAATGCTAAACTGAGTTATATGCGTTGCAACAAAAGATTGCAAGCCGACTTGCAATATGGATTGTGGGCACATTGTTATGACTTTTAGGGGGTCGGCCTTGAGGCCGCACACCCCACATTACCAACAAGACTTGCGTATATATATAGGGGGCGCAAGGCTCATTTCAACAACTCAACTTCGTACAACAAACATTCACTCATACGCATAAGGGGTAAAACTGCGCAGGGGTAAAAGAAGGCTACGCATATCTCATGCGTGGAACTTCTAAGGTGCGGTTTTGGACTTCTAGGTGCCGGTTTGGGTGAGACAAGCGTGTCGAGGTTAGAGTTATGTGTAGGACTTGACTAAGGGATCTTGGGTGGCTCGGGTGAGCACCTCCCTTCGTGCAAGGGTGCACATGTATTGTAAAAGGCAGGTTGCCTATCTATTGTAAAATTTGGTTAAGTGTGAGACTTGGTTCGGCCAAGACACACTTGTGTTGTAAATCTGATATTCTTAATAAAATTGTCGGGCAGACTCACATTACGGGGAGTTGCCCTCCCCTTTATACTTGTTTGCAATTGTTGTTGTTCTCGGTTAATTGCATATGGATAATGAATGAGTATGGGCTTCATTAAGTATAAAGGATAATGCTTTTACTTGGTTGCGAAACACAAACTAAGTATGTTAATGTTGGAGTAGGCGTAGTCCACGAATGTTAGTATTGTTAAAAAGAAAGCGTTCGGTGATGCCGCACCTCGCTACAAGCGGTTGGAAGACTACCGCAGGTGTAGGGGCGTGACATTGACACATAAGCTGAGCTCCTCCACTCACCCTTCCCGAAGCTCGAAAACCACTAGTAAGTGGACCAAATCAAGTTTACCTTAACTACCCAACATAAATTAATAAAAATGATAATATCTAGGCTGGTTTCATTCAACCCTTTAAATATGATATATTCCATGTGATTACCATGGATCAATACCATGGGTTCTCATAAACGCAAACCACTAGTAACTCACCAAATCAAGTTTACCTTAACTACCCAACATAAATTAATAAAAATGATAATATCTAGGTTGGTTTCATTCAGCCCTTTAAATATGATATATTCCAAGTGATTACCATGGATCAATACCATGGGTTCTCATAAACCCAACCCACTAGTAACTCACCAAATCAAGTTTACCTTAACTACCCAACATAAATTAATAAAAATGATAAGGTAGAATTTTTATTTTAAGATAGAATTATTTTTATTTTATTTTAACCGAGGTAAATGTTCCCAGGACATTACATAACACCAACCTAGGTTCATCTTCACTCCGATCTACCAAACACCGTGAGGGGTCAAATCTCTTGAGATGCGCCCCTTTAAATGGGCTATATTCCACATGAATACCATAGGACCCTGAGGGGTCAAATCTCTTGAGATGCGAACCTTTAAATGGGCTATATTCCACATGAATACCATAGGTTCTTAATACCATGAGTTTTTTTATTTTTATTTTTATTATTTATTTCTTTAATTTGACAAAGTAAAATGTTTACATTACATTATATTAATCTTTTAGTTTAATTTATTTTTTTATTTTTATGTAATTTGACTTAGACAAAATGTTATACAAGACATTAGTTGACAATATCTCTACCATATTGGATTGGAGAGCACTCTTGGGTCAATAAATAATTTTAATTTTAAACTAATAAAATTAAAATATTTATAATCATTTCACAACAACTTGTTAAATTTATTATTATTATTGTTGTGTTTTTTTTAACAAAATGGTAAAACCCAATATAACATATTTATGAATGGTATTCTCTAAGATTGATTGACACGGTTATAAAAAGGAAAACCAGGCCATTTTGAGTTACCTAGAGTAAGGAGACAAATTTTTACTCCTACCAAAATAAGTGTAACTTTTGGCCATAGTCTAACGAAACTATTTTTTCCCTGGTAAGATTTTGATAAAATCGAGAAGGGATTTTTGTAAATCCAGGTTACAGCTGTCAAACTTCAAGATTTTGGGTTCCTAGAGGTTTTTGAATTTGTTAAATTTTTTTTACGCGGATTCCAAACACTTTTACAGTCTGGGCAATTCCTCAACCTCTATAGATACTTCCTAAATTTTAAATCGTTATAGAGTAAATTCTTACCCAAATGAAAACAATTTTCTGGTATACTCCATTTTTACACCATTTTCAAAAATAATTATTTTAATTTTAAACTAATAAAATTAAAATATTTATATTTTTATACCTCTTAAGAATTTACATATATCACTTACACCATTTCCAAAAGAGCAACTTAATTTATATAAATATACACCATTTCCAAAAGAGCAACTTAATTTATATAAATTAATAAAATAATTATTAATTGATTTATTATTTAATTTAGAGAACTAAAAATCAAAATATTTGTAAGTTAGATTCTATTCTATCACTTACACCTTTTCAAGTTACAATTGATTTGGTCATGGTAAACCAATTATGTTTAACACTTACAAAATTACCCCTACTCATAAAAAAGAAAGCCCAATTAGTTTACCTCTAAATCTGGAATGTAGCAAATTAGTTCATCTCCACAAGTGAACGCAATCCCGTAAACCTGTACTACAACGGCAGTGTGCCGGAAACGCCCTTCACATGCCGTTTTAAAAGGTCAGGTTTGATCACATATTCGTCAAGTCGGCCAGCCTTGGCCAAGTGGGTCCGCAATGCCATTTTCTTCCCCAAAATTAGTTTTGCCGCGGATAGATATAAGGCAGGGAAAGAGAAAGGGAAAGGCAATAGAAATATAAACTCTGTTGGATTGCTACGTGATTGCATACTCAGCTCACGGCTCAATGGATCCTCATCGTCCATCCTATCACAACTATGGCGGAAGTTCATACTGGAATGCAATTGAGATCTCGGACGACGAGGAGGAAGAGGAGTATGATGAGGGGTTGGATGTATCTACAGAACAGCAGAAACATCCCCTTGATCATGATACTTCTGGGGACAGGACCAATTGCCAAGTCGGTGTTGGAGGAGAGGAAGAATTCGAATACCCAAATGAGGAAGACCATGGCCCAAGTGAACACGAAGGCATGAAAGGAGAAGAGGAGCAGAGCGACGAAAGTGAAGGCATGAAAGGAGAAGAGGAGCAGAGCGACGAAAGTGGGCATAAGGAGAACGCCTCAGAGTCACGGGCATTTGATCATCAGGCAGGGCGGCACAGAACATCAAGCAGGGCGGCACAGAAGAGGAAATTACGGGCTCCAATGGGGGGGGCAGATACTGTTATTAAAAAGCCCAAAAGGAGAAACACTAATGCCCGGACCAGATCAGCATCAGCATCCAGGAGGTCGGGTAAGAAGAACAGGGTTAATGTCAATCCCGCAGCAAAAGATACTACTCTCATAACTCCCGCCACCAGGCTGCTTGATGATGAGGATGACAACCCAAACATGAGTATTTGTCTGTCAAAGATCCACAAGGCAGAAAAGATTGAGCTGAGTAAAGATAGACTGATTGCAGGGAGTTCTAAAGGATACAGAACGGTGAGGGCTACTAGGGGTGTGGTGGAGGGGGCATGGTATTTCGAGATCACGGTTGTTTACCTCGGACAAACTGGGCATACCAGATTGGGATGGTCTACAGAGAAAGGAGATGTTGACACTCCTCTGGGTTATGATGGGAATAGCTATGCCTACAGAGATGTTGATGGCACTAAAGTTCATAAGGCTATCAGAGAGCCCTATGGGGATGGACCTTACGTGGAGGGTGACGTTATTGGGTTTTATATTAATTTGCCCAATGGCAGTGAGTTTGATCATCACAGCAATGCAGTAGACGAAGCACCACAGGTGGTGCCTGGTATGTTCCAGTTCCCATATCTTTGACTTTATTTCAGTCCATGCAGCTCATGCACTAAATATTTTTCTGTTTCGCAGTTCATGCACTAGATATATAGACGGTCATTTTTTTGAATTGCGCACACTTCTATTCTTTTTACCGCTGTTATACATATATTTGCTTTACTTTTCTCCTCCCACCCTGGGTATGAAGACTTTAGAATTCATGGCGAAAATATAGAATGCGCTTTGTTTCAGTGTATGCACTAGCACTCGTATTTAACTGCTGTTAATTCCATCGCCCTTTCTATAAAATCTGCCGCTTAATATTAAAAAATGTTAAGACCGGCGTAATATGGAAATAAATAAAAACAATTTTAGTGTTATCTGCATTTATTGAGCGTAATTTTGCTCATATAGTTTAAAATAATTTAAACTAAATGAATTGTTTATTTGAGTTTTTTTTTCTAATTGAATGAGGTTATTTTCTTTCTCCCTTATTAAAACTATGATACCCATGTCTTTGCCATTCCCTGCTGCCTCGTTCCACACTGCCATCTTCCAGTGTCCTTCAAACAAAGGTGTTTTGCACGCTTCATGCTCATGTGTTTCTATGAGGCAAATTATGTCTCTATCTTCCGCGATAGGCCCTAACCGAGGTCAAGAGTACATTCATTTTTCTCATAGTCCTTCACCCCTTTAATAATTATGTTTACTGTCCTATTTTGTCTTTCCTTGCCTTCACTATCTTGTATATTGTCAACCTAAATATTTGTTTCTCCTTCCTTATAACCAAAATTGCTAATAACTTGAGCCCAAGTTTTGGAAACTTTGGTGGAATCTCCGTTTGTTTCTTCTCGTGTTCTCTTCATGGTTGTTTATTTGGACAATCATTTCCCCTTTATCCTAGGATGATTTCACATTCACCACCTTTGTACTTTCCACTACATATTTCTTTATGTTTTGCATATCCGCCTTCACTATCTTGTGTATTGTCAACCTAAATATTTGTTTCTCCTTTCTTATTACCAGAGTTGCTAATAACTTGAGCCCAACTTTTGGAAACTTTGGTGTAATTTTTGTTTGTTGATTAGTAAGCAAACTAACTGAGCTTTCAAAGCCTGGTTCCATGCCTCCCAATGCATTGGCATCCACTATGACACGTATTCTGTCGCCCACCTGCCCATAACTTGAGCCCAACTTTTGGAAACTTTGGTGTAATTTCTGTTTGTTAATTAGTAAGCAAACTAACTGAGCTTTCAAAGCCTGGTTCCATGCCTCCCAATGCATTGGCATCCACTATGACACGTATTCTGTCGCCCACCTGCCCATAGAAGATCAGGATAAAATTGGCAAGTGCCCGAAAAGCCAAAAATTCCTAAAAATGGAGAAAATATTGGCCAAGATAGCAAACCTTGACAAAATCAAGACACCACCAAAATACCAGTGAAAATCGGCAAACATTGGCAAAATTAAGATAGTGATTTCATAATCTTTTATGTTAAAATTGAAATATTTACAGCACTGTTTTCAACTGTATCAAATGATCCCACTAAAGTTTTCCACATCATGTAACCCGTTTTCTTCTGGCAGGATATCCTATTGATCAACTTAAGAGGATGAATATACTTCCCAAATAGTGTATGTTCTGAGAGGCGTTGATCAGTGATGATTCTCCAAACCTTTTTGCAGCTAGAGTCCACGAGATGAAAACGAAAGTTTTTCAAACCCTACTCACCCACAGACTTGGGATTGAAGATTTTTTCCCACTAAACTACTAGAATTCCTAGAGATTCGGTGTTGCTAGACCAAAGGCACCTGAATGTGAGTTCTGCGGTCATCATTTTTTGGTTGAGGGGTTATGGCATCCACTACACGGGGTTAGCCTCAAAAACACTTTTCAGTAATACCAGTCAACCTCCCAAGGACAACCACGCGTGACTTCATAAAGAGATCCTTCTCTATATTCTCTGTCAATCACTTCCAATCTGCTATTCTGGAATCATTAGTCTCAATGTGGAAGCCCAAACACTGAAAAAATAATTTAAAAGTAGCAGTGGCAAAAGAGAGAAATTTTTCAATCATCTGTCTTTGGGTTTGAGAGACCATATGAAATTAGATTGTAGAATTTTGTTGGAAACACTGAGAGGGGGTGAATCAATATTTCTTTCAATTGTTTATTATGCCAATTAAGATTTTTATCACAAGTTAAACCAGAACACAAGAAATGGAACATTTTTTTATTATTCTTGATGAATATAGTGAGGATTCCAATCCTCTAAAACAAATCACAAGCTCCAACTTGTACAACAAAATCTCCAACTCCTTCAATGCTCCAACCTTGAACAAATCCAAGCGCCAACATGGTCAAAATGAAGACTCCATTCCTCTCAACAAATCCAAGCACTAACTTGGTCAAAATGAGGACTCCAATCCTCCTAGGCTCCAACCTTTTCCAAATAGACTTCAAAAACTTCTGCAAGTTGTCTCCAAAATAAGTTTCAAATATACATCAAAAGAGGCCTACAAGACTTGCTCCAAGGATGCTTCAAATCATGTGCCTTCTGGTTTTGGACATGGTCATCTGACTATGTGGGAGGAGACTCCCAATAGACCACGAGAAAAGAAATTAAAAATTTCTTGTGGCAAGAGCGAGAGGAATGTGAAATTTTATCTATTGAGGGGAGGTATGACCACATCTTTTGGACACCCTTCATTGTCCATAATCTGAATCTGATCTTAGAGGAGATCGCAAAAAAAAGTTCCATGGATAAAGGAAATCACAGGGGAAGCAAGGGAGATTGTTAAATTCATCATCAACCACCACCAATCTTAAGCAGTATTTCGAGAGTACTCCAAATTGGAGTTGTTAAAAGTTGATGAGACAAGATATGCCTCAAACTTCTTGATGTTGGGCTGCCTTGTTGAGGTTAAGCATGCATTAGTTTCTACAGTGGTGAGTCAACTTTCGGTTGAGTGGAGACAAGCAGATTCAGAGTGGGGATATATGGTGCATAGATTGTGCCTTGATGAGGATTGGTCGAGAAAGATAGATTTCTTGCTAAAGTTCACAACCCCTGCATTTGAGCTTCTTCGGAATGCTGACACTCACCATCCTTTCTTAGGAGAGGTATATGGTGACATGGATTCCATGGTTGAGAAAACTATGGAAATCATTTCATAAGAGTCTCCACAACTTTTGTTTGTTGATGATCATTTTCCTGATTTAGTCAAGAAAATCATTGTTGATAGGTGGAACAATTTCAACACTCCATTGCACACTTTAGCACATGCCTTGAACCCAAAATTTTGTGACGAGGAGCTTATTGCTCAAATCAATGGAAAAAGGAAGGTGCCCCGTAACGATAGAGAGGTGGCTAATGGGGTGAAAAAAATCCTTATGAGAATATTTCCTTCTCATCTATGCAAGGAGGTAAAGGAAGAATTTGCCAGTTTTGCTGTAGGATTAGATGATTATGCAGATATATCAGTTTTGGAGGAGAGAAGCACCATGAATCCAATTAGGTGGTGGATTTTTCATGGAGCAAATGATTTAAATTTGCAAAACCTTGCCATTCGTGTTCTTTCACAAGTGGCAAGCTCTTCATCAGCAGAAAGGAATTGGAGCACCTATGGTTTTATTCATTCTTTGAAGCGCAATAGGTTGGGCTCACAAAAGGTAGAGGATCTTGTTTATGTGCACTCCATCCTTCGCCTTACATCTTGTAGGGGTCCAGAATAAAACAATGTTCCTTCTAAAGAATGGGATGTGAATGCAAAGAGTCTTGATTTGGATCTCTTTCTTGCTGCCCTAAATATTGAGGTCCAGCCTGGAAGTGGAATTGGCCCATCATCTTCTTCAGCACCACCATCCACTGTTGAGCATGCTTCTGCTTTTATTTTTGACAAGGATTATGATGATAAGGATTAGTCTTTTGTCTTATAGTTCTTGCAGCCTCACAGTCTTTATTGTACTTGTAGCCTCATATATATAATAAACGCTGATTTTGAGATTTGGATATATATATTAAAGGTTGATTTTGGATATTCTGATATTTCTATTTTTATTATGTGATCATTCAGGAGTAAATGTGATGTAAATTTAATCATAATGTTTAAACTTTAAATGTAATAAATTATATTGTATCATGTATGCTTTATGATCGCACATAACATTTCTTAAATGTCATAAATTCTAATATATATATATATATATATATATATATATATATATATATATATATCGCGTTTCTCCGTTTCCAAAATTTGGGGGGGTCAAGTTTCATACCCATGCCCATTTCCGAAACTCGTACCCATTTCCCCGTTTCGTGCAACTTAGGTTTTAAATGAAAAAACAATATAATATCAAAACATTACATAAGCACAAAAAATTAAAAATCTTCAGAATTTTAGTTTTTTTTCCCAAGAAGATGTTACAACAGGGAAAATAACAAGGTTTCAGTTTGTGTTGATCTTTTTACTGGCTGCATTTTATTGAATTTGTTTCTCAGCCTTGCCTATGTTACAAGCTTGATTATAACATTTTCTTATACTCTTGTAGTCGTTAACCTCACCTCTTTAAAATGTGTGCAGGGAGCGAGATATCATTCTTTATAAATGGGATATGTCAAGGTGTTGCTTTCAAGGATATAAATGGTGGCAGATATTACCCTGCAACTTCCTTTTACACCCTTCCAAATCAACCTAATTGTACAGTGCAGTTTAATTTTGGACCAGAATTTGATTGCTTTCCTGAGGACTTTGGCAATCGACCCCTGCCTAAGGCCATGTCTGAGGCTTCTTATTGTGGAATTGATAGACAAGCAGTCCACCATGGAGAACTTCTAGTTGAAAGTGGTCAATCTTTAGAAAAGAAAGCCTGACTTTTTTGGTATATTGTTTTATTTTAGAACTTAGTATATGTTTTCTGTGTGAGAATAATGCTAATGCAGAAATGGTTAGTTATGAAGCAGTTGAAATAGAAGTAGTTATGAGCAGTTGAACAGGAATCGGTTGTGAGTAGTTAGGAATTAGTTAGGTGTTATTCCTATATAAGCATGATGTAATTGAGTAAAGGATGAATAAAATTTGTGGTCTTCTGTTTTTAATTTGGTATCAGAGCCAGACGGGCTCAGGAGTGAGGAGGAGAGACGTCTGCTCTCCTTGTCTAAAGCCGCAGTTGTAAACCTGTGTGTGCTATCAAGAACCGTCGACTGGTGTGTAGTCAAGAACGCTGTCGAGAGAAGCGAGATCTCCGTGAGGCCGAGATCTGCCTTGAGGCGTTTGCTGTAAATGGTTGCAGTTGCAGTCAGTATACTGTTTGACAGTGTTTGAAGGTTTGAAATCTGTTTCTAGGACTGAGACGATTGCCGCGTGAGGACGAGGATTGTCGCGTGAGGACTGAGTCCTTGAGGGGGTTTGAAATCTGATTGACAATTTTCTATTTAATTACCTGTGTGGTCAATCGTAGTTTTTATTTCCGGTCTCTTGGTGGCGCCGCCCGGACAGAGGGTTGAACTGAAACCTCAATGGAAGTTTGGAATTTTGTTGAAATTTGAATTGTGTTGAATATTGTCTATTCCTTCGAGCCCCCTGAAGCTGCGGATTAAGTTGCCGACGCGGCATTCGAGGTCGCCAATGCTGCTGCTGTAGTTTGTGAGACCGCCGTGACATTGCTTTTGTATATGTCGGAGGAGGCATGCATAGCATCTGCGTGTCCTTGAGAGAACGCAGTCCTCGTATTGAAACTCTGTTGTGGTCGAAAGGGTTTTCTTATTTCGCTGTTCGAACATTCCATGACCTGCGAGTCGGTGGCCGAAAGGGTTTCATCTGATTTCCAAGAGTTTTAGCGAGAGTCGAACAAGTGACGTCTCTCTTGCCTGTGGACAGATGCCTTGCATGTAAGATTTCTAAAACGAAGTGCGAAGCCATCTATGCGTGGCCTCTTTAATCAGAAACTCTTTTTCATCGGCACGGTATCATTTTGTAAGTTTGATTTGGTGCGGGGGTAAATATATGACCTGCTGAGAGCAGTATGAGTATGACCTGCTGAGAGCAGTATGAGATATATTTTGGATTGTGAACCGTTGCCAGACCTCCGTCGAGAGCCGAAATCTGCTGTGTGAGCAGTTGATTTGGTGCGGGGGTAAATATATGACCTGGTGAGAGCAGTATGAGTATGACCTGCTGAGAGCAGTATGAGATATATTTTGGATTGTGAACCGTTGCCAGACCTCCGTTGAGAGCCGAAATCTGCTGTGTGAGCAGTTGCTGGGCACCGAAATCTGCTGTGTGAGCAGTTGCTGGGCACCGACAGTGAGCCGTGAGGTCCGCGTGCTGCCAAGACCCCTGTCAAGAACTCGGGTAGCAGTTGAGGTCCGCGTGCTGCCAAGACCCCTGTCAAGAACTCGGGTAGCAGTTGCTGGTGTGAGAACCGGTGCGTCCAGAAGAAGACGGAGACTCCCTGCGCGTGTTTCTAGAACTTTGCTGGTGTGTTTTGCAAGCTTCCACCGTTTCTATTACCGTGGTCATATTCTTTTTCAGTCGGCCCGGTTTTCTTTGTTTTGTTGCAAAAATCGTGTAAGTGGGTCTTGTTCAAGAGAGTGTTGTTAGTGAGCACCGTTTGTGACAGCGGATCTGATTGGAGGAGCCCGGAGGGCCAAGGAGAGCAGAGAGAGGCAGTAGAAAAGGCGTTTTGTTTGAAGTGTGATAAAGCTGATTGAAGTGTGATAAAGCTAACTGATATGTCTATTATTTTAGATTTTTTTGACAATGATCCTTTTAATGATCATTTTCTCATGAACCCATTTGGGATTAGCAGTATTTTTGAGTCCATTGACAAAGAGTTTCATGTTGTTGACGATCATGTCCCTGAAGAAATCACTCATGTTGTTGAGGATCACCCTGTTGAAGAAATCACTGAGATTAAAAGTTGCCCGGTTGTTAAAAGTTTTATTGGATCTAATTTCAAGATGACTCCTACTTTGGAGGATACTACCATGGATGTTCTTCGAAGGCCGCTCATGTTCAAAGATGACTGCATTTTGGTGACTCCTTCGTTGGTTCCTCATGGAAAGTGGGGAGAACATGAATTAAATTACCTCGTTCGAGATCTTGCATTGCCTCTCAATCCAAAAGAGGTTGTTGACGTTAAGTATGTAAGCAAGGAGCAAAGGAATTTCATCAGGAAATCCAAAAAGGTGAAGATGAAACTGCACCAGCAATGGAAAAGGAACAAGCATGGACCTTTTAATAAGAAGACAAAAATGAAATGTTTTGTTGTAAGCCTAGCTGAGACTTAGACCAGCAGGCAAGTTAAAGTTTAAGTCGTCATCATTAAGAATATATAGTTTGTTATATAGTTGGAATTAAGGGGGAGTGGTAGAAAGGTATTAATCCCAACTACCCTATGTAGTTAGATCAATCTAGAGAATACAACAGATGTTCAAAGTACAAGTTCTAGAAGTCAGTTAGGTATGGTAGAAAATCCATTTCTCCATTAAGGGAGGATGTGAGAATAATGCTAATGCAGAAATGGTTAGTTATGAAGCAGTTGAAATAGAAGTAGTTATGAGCAGTTGAACAGGAATCGGTTGTGAGTAGTTAGGAATTAGTTAGGTGTTATTCCTATATAAGCATGATGTAATTGAGTAAAGGATGAATAAAATTTGTGGTCTTCTGTTTTTAATTTTCTGTTGGTGTTGCTTACCTTTGCATAAAATCATGATCTATGTGGTGCAGTGGTGGCAATTATTTTATAACATTCTAGATTTCGTAATAATTAGTATGAAAAAGAATTCTGTTATGTTGAATGAAACCTTGCAAATGTCTATCAGTTGAAAGTGGACAATCATGCAATTGATGTCCTTGCAATGGGTTGCATGGTGAACGTTACCAAGTAATTCATGTTGGAATTTTCAACAGGATATTGAAAAAGTGAAAATGCAGATTAGTCATCCGACCTATGTTTGGAAATGCGTTTGCTGCATTTGTCTAACTATAACTATTTAATCAAAGTGAACGAAGGGAAGGATTTATTTTTAGGTCAGAAATATGGATTAATTGTAAGAAAGTTTATTTATTTTGGGGCAAAGGACATTTTGAACGTGGCTTTTGTCAATTTCACTGTTCCATGCACTGAATTGATGATTACAATTATAGTTTTTCCTGCACATCATGTTCCTAATGTGCTTGACCATGATTTTTTCTCTCATCCTGACAAAGTCTAGTGTCTAGAATCTAAAACTGCTGTGCAGATCTTGAATCTGTTTTGTTTCATTAATTGCGCTTTACATGCAGACTGTATCAGATAGCAGATGATTAGGGTCTCAACCAGGATTTGGAGCTCATCTTATCTATGCTTGTAAGACAACAAAAGTACTCTCTTACAGTATGCTTGTAAGACAACAAAAGTACTCTCTTACAGTTGATGCTGCGCAGAGTGTTGTTGCATTATTATTCATATTTAGGACTTCCACTAGTGGATGTTTTGTATCAGAATCCCTGATTAGACTCTGCTCCTTGCAAGTTGAGAGCATTTCTATTTTTAGACGACGATGCCATAGTGGATAACTTATAAGATAACTTGCTTAAATACGGATTGATGCATGAGAACTGATGTGATTATAAAATTATTCTTTTCTACAGGTTTATTATTTGTTGAACATTGTGTTTAGCATTTGAAGTGTCTAGGCTGTAGACTCTATTTTGAATACATTAAAAATAAGTTTTATGTCATATTGGAAGGTGTCAATTTTCATAACTCAAAGTCGTTCATGTATAAAACTTTCTGGAATGGGCTAGATCTTTTTTTTCTTTCAATCTTTCTAGAAATTGAAATTGTTATACTAATCCAATTACTACCATCTGCCCACCAAAATCCAGTGTGCCACAATCTAGTGTGATTTGTAACTGTTTCTTCGCAGACAAGGGTCAATGGCTTTTGCATGGCACACTTCCATGAACAGTACTATTTCTTAAATGTATGATAGAAGTGTGTAGAGATACATGGTTAGCATGGAAAAAGGAAATTTGAATCTGGTCCAATTCTAGAGAACAGCCCTCATTCTTTCTCATGAATTCTTCCCTTGGTCGTTCAAGGAACAGGGAGAGTTGTTTCTTTTACATGTGCCACAGCAGATAGTTTTTTATCATGTTCTTCAATGAGATTTATTGTTTCTATTATGTTCTTCAATCAGATTTGTTGTACTTTAGACTAAGAGAACCAGAATGATTCTGATATGAAATTTTATTAACTAAAGGCTTGGAGCTTTCTTGTTAACAAATTTCTTATTTTGGGGCAATGGAGACTTTAGAAATCTCCACAGTTGAGTTTATGATACATTGATAGATATGCTGTGATAAGTAGCAACTAATGTTGCATGGGAACCCATATCTACCCCTTAGAGATGCATCCCTTAAATCTACCATCCCTGAGGACTTGGGCACTGTGAGCGGAAGTGCTTGTTTGGAAGGGCATGTCCCTAAGTTTGTGTGTGGCTTCACGATGTCCCCTAGATGCTACTGCAGAAAACAGAGAGGTATGGAGATGACCCTCGATGTTTTTGAGTACATTTGGATGCCCTCTATCCAAATTGACGTCCATGTGGTCTGCAAGAAAAATATCCATGCATTGATTCAAACTTTTAGACCATGAAACCATTATCTACACAGCACGTGCCAAAATACTATGTGGTATGTTTTTATGATGGTAGATGATTGCAACAACAGTGTTGACCAATGTTATTAGATAAAGAATCGGCAAAACCAGATGATTGGACTGGGTTTGGGAGGTTTCTGGTCAGAACTGGCAATCCAAACTGGTTTGCACTGGTTCTGTCTTCAACCAATTAGAACCAACCAGTTTAAGACAAAACTAACCAATTTGATTGGTTGTGCACCAATGCATCTGCATCTCTTGAAAAACCAAAAAAACGCAAAATATGAAAACCCTACGACTACCTTAAACGCTAAAACCTGTCAATTGCCTATTAAATGATGCCCTGCTCTATTGATGGACCTATCCTGGATTATTGGATTATTTGCAGCGATTTCCACCACAATAGGAATTGGGATTGATTTTGTCCCTTCAAGGTCATGGATTTACGATCCCGACTCTAAACATGCAAAGGATGTACGGGATTAGAATTATTTTGTCGTATGCTTAGATTGGAGAATTATAGTATGCTTGTTTTTGGACTATAAACGTCTTTTACAGCATCTATGTTTATCTACTTTGGTTTAGATGTGGATTTGGATTTCACTTGATGCAATTTTGTTATATTCTTCTTTACATGTTCACATGATTGATTGATTTTTTTGTTGTTTTGTTTTGTTTTTTTTTTTTTTTTTTTTAATGGTTTGGTTTGGATTTGCATCAATTTTTTTTCCTAGGGAAATCAATACGCAGTTAAGTTTCTGTTTTGGGTTGCGCTGATTTAGTCGCTGGTTTGACATGAGAATATTGTTTTTGATTCCCATGTTTAGTAGGATCTTTTACTCTATATCTACATTTTTTACGTCGGCAAGGGCAGTTTAATTTCACCAATGACAATGTCTATTGAAATTATTATTTAAAAATTGTTACTTTTATGTATCAACATTGCATAATTTGTCTCCTATGGTTTGATTTTGCATGGTTTTTATTTCTTCCCTAGCAAAACCTTAGGGGATTTGCTTTTGGTTTTGGGGGTTGATTGGTTTGGTCCTCAGAAACCGAATTCATACTCCTTGCCTTGTGTCTCGAATCCCACGAATCGGACATGATTCTCTAGGACACGTGTCTGATTCTTGTGTCCAGTGTGCCCTAGCACGTGGGATTCGATGGGCACATGGGTCAGATTCCAAGGGCATGTGAGTCCCGACTTAGGGACACGTGTCCCTCTGAAAAGTGTGTCGCGTGGCCTTTAAAGCCCGATTTGGGCAGAATTCTCACTCATTCTTGAGTCTCTCTCTTGCTGTGGGTGTGTGGGAGCGATTAGCAAAGGGTTTGGTAGCATTTTGGAAGTGATTTAAGCAACAAGTTCATTTTGCTTCTATTTTTATTGCAATTTTGCTACAGTAGTTTGCATGCCCATTTTTTTACAAGTTTATGTATTTTTTTAATATTTTTTTACAAAACATATGGCTCAATCAAGGGCAGCAAGGAAGGAGCAGAATGTTCCCATTGGTGATGCCCCTTCTGTTCCAATTTCATCAGGGTCTGCAAGTGTTCCCTCTATTGGAAGTGAGGCTGCAACAACAACTTCAAATGTTGAGGGCAAAATGGATTTAGAAAGACAACAGGCTCAAGAAAACAAATATTCCTTGTGGAAGTATGTCACAAGAGATCAAGAGCCAAGCAACAAGTTGAAAGGAGGAGGCTATGTTGCTTTAAAATGCAACAATCATTTCAAGAGCACTTATTACTGTGTGAAATCTCATTTGTTGGCCTTACCAGGTTGTGGAATTGGAGCATGTACACAAGTGTCTTTAGCTAAAAGGAAAGAAATGGAGAAAGAGGCCAATGTTGGTGTGGCAAGGGTGGTTGCATCATTTAGAAAAACAAGAATGATGACCCCCTTCCATTCTTGCGGAAAAACAACAACAAATTTCCATTTGAGAGTTTTTGTGGGGGTGTGGGTCAAGCAGCAAAAAGAAAGGCAATGGCACTTGGTCCAATGGACAAGTTTTTTTAGAAAGAGATACAAGGAGAGCTTGATCTTGTTAGCTCTGCTACAAACTTCAACATGTGAAGGTCAAATTCCGGTCTGTCTGCGTTGTTTGTGCTTAAAAAAGGACCCGCATCAGCCTGTTTCCTTCTTCCCCTTCATTTTCCTTATATTCTCTTGACTACCGCTGTCCCTGTTTTCATCCAAAATCCTTTATAAACCCATATAACCCGCGCTCACACTTCTATACGCCTCCATAAGCCTTCACCGTAACCCGTCGTCGTCGGTTGATCACAACCGTTGATCGCTCCACGCGAATCCAACAAAGTCCTGGTTAGCCCTTTTTCCTTAGTCCCTTTTTCCTTAGGACAACCACGCATGACTTCATAAAGAGATCTTTCTCTATATTCTCTGTCAATCACTTCCAATCTGCTATTCTGGAATCATTAGTCTCAATGTGGAAGCCCAAATACTGAAAGAATAATTTAAAAGCAGCAGTGGCAAAAGAGAGAATTTTTTCAATCATCTGTTTTTGGGTTTGAGAGACCATAGGAAATGAGATTGTAGAATTTTGTTGGAAATACTGAGAGGGGGTGAATGAATATTTTTTTCAATTGTTTTATTATGCTAGTTAAGATTTCTATAACAAGTTAAACCAGAACACAAGAAAGTGAACAATTTTTTATTATTATTGATGAATATAGTGAGGATTCCAATCCTCTAAAACAAATCACAAGCTCCAACTTGTACAACCAAATCTCCGACTCCTTCAATGCTCCAACCTTGATCAAATCCAAGCGCCAACATGGTCAAAATGAAGACTCCATTCCTCTCAACAAATCTAAGCACCAACTTGGTCAAAATAAGGACTCCAATCCTCCTAGGCTCCAACCTTTTCCATATAGACTTCAAAACTTCTGCAAGGTGTCTCCAAAATAAGTTTCAAATATACATCAAAAGAGGCCTACAAGACCTGCTCCAAGGATGCTTCAAATCATGTGCCTTCTGGTTTTGGACATGGTCGTCCGACTATGTGGGAGGAGACTCCCAAGAGACTACGAGAAAAGAAATTAAAAATTTCTTGTGGCAAGAGAGAGAAGAATGTGAAATTTTATCTATTGCATCTATAGGAAATTATTCTTCTAACTCAAATATTAATTATGCAGTTTAATAACGAATAAAATCACACCTGCAACTTTCACCATAAAAATACTGCGGAAAAAAAATACTGGAAACTGAGAAATTCTAGCACACGTAATAAATTTGACACAATTATTTTTGTTAAGCAAAATCTTTTGGTAGAAATCACATAAGAGAAATTTTTGGCAGACGTGTTTCGAACCAACAAGTGTGGTTCATCATCAGGACTAGATGAAGAGGCATACCATAGCAAAGGCTTAAATAGAGAGCAATGTAGAGACATAATTTCAAGTAACAACTATATTTGAACAATAATATTTAAATTATGATATTAATAAAATTAATATATTAAAAACAAATATTATTCACTAACGGCTATATTAAATGGCTAGTTTTTGAAAAAATATTTAAATAATGATATTATTTCATTAATTTATTAAAAATATTAATAGGTAACGGCTATATTAAACAGCTAGTTTTTGAAAAAAAAAATTAATTAATTTATTAAAATCAAATATTACTAGTTTTCGAAAAATAATATTTAAATAATGATATTAGTTTATTAATTTATTAAAAATATTAATATGTAACGGATTGTTTTTGAAAAACAATATTTAAATTACTTTATTAAAACCAAATATTATTAGTTTTTGAAAAATAATATTTAAATTGTAATATTAGTTTATTACTTTATCAAAAACAAATAAATAATAAATTGTGATATTAGTTTATTACTTTATCAAAAACAAATAAATAATAAGTAACCACTATATTAAACAACTAGTTTTTGGGAAATAATATTTAAATTAAAATAAATCAATAAATCAAACTTTAAAGGAGGGGAGTCAAAAAATTATAAAAGCAAGTGAAGACTGACAAGATCATTTGATAAATAATTAATGGAAATAAAATAAAATAAAACAAAATATACGCAAGTCAAATGATATATATATATATATATATATATATCCAAAGAAAAGTAATCAATAAATAAAACGGGGTCAACAATAAAATATGGGGCTGAGGTCCATTGAACAAATAACAAAAACACTAAAAAGAGTTAAGAACGAATAGGATGATAAAATACATAAAAGACACGAAGGATCAAGAAAATAAACTCTAATGAAGAATAAATCAACAACAAATACTATAAAAAGGACACCAATACCTACATAGACAAACAAACAAACAAAATAAATCGCAAAAAGAAGCCTAAAAAACTAGGAGGACATGACAAGGACTCAACTTCTACTAATATTCCAACCATCATCTCTATTCAAATTATTGGGTCTTCTTTTAATTTCTGAGACCTCCCTCAATTTACGATGATGGAAATGACTAACCCTAGCAACGACTTGGGCTTCCTCAATGCAGATGTGTGCTTAGATTTATCTCCATGCTCTACCAAAGCAGAGGAGTAGGTCCTGCCATGCTTGATGTCAGCAGCACGCTCACGAATCCTTTGATTAATCGAGCGACCAGTCTCACCAATGTAGGGAGTCCCACAAGAGCATGGGATAACGTAAACACCCTTCATATTCTTGAGGTTATTTTTGGACCAATTTTCCCGGAAAAATTCAACATGGGAAAGCCAGTGCAGTAGATGAGGGTTTTTATTATTAATATTCAGTAGCAATTCTAAGTACAATAAGTTAGATGCCCAACTGGCAATCTAATCTGAAGAAAATACTGGTAAAAATATTGTGAGAATTTTCTCTCACCCCATAGTTATTTTTTGCCTCTGAAATAACTTCCCCAGCCTCTGCACTGGGCTGCCTTCATCGCCCTCTGTGTAGAGCCTACGTTGGTCCTCTGAAGATTTCGGCATTCCTTCCTTCGACTCTTCCGAGAACTGAAAAACTTCTTCTCAGAATGTCATTTCTCTCCTCTTCCTCCTGCTACTCACCCTTTGGCTCTATCTTCTCTGTTGAGCTACTGCTACTAGAAAAGTCAAATTGCCTTGGAAACTCAGTATCTGCACTGCGTGATTTCCATCACCACATTGAATTTCTTTTATAACCCACTATTGGAGCACCAACAACCAAGATTAAAACTTAATCAATGGCTAGGATCATTTTTAGGTCGATTCGTGTGAGTTTCTAGATGGTTCATGTCTTATCTCAATTAATATTGATTAATTAACCATATTCCCTAAGTTTAGACCTAGGAAATATTTTAAAATCGGTTAATAATCTAATTGAGACACTTCTAGGCGAAATTTCCAGAAACGATTTTTGGGTTTTAGAGATCTCATGTATTCTAGCCTTTCTACAAAATTTTGTGGCTAGAACACATCTGATGCTAAAAAAAATAACAAGGAATCAATAGATAATATATTTACTGCCTTTCCCAGTTTCTAGTAGTTTTTATAAATGTTGACTCTTTTATATTTATTATGATATTTTTTGTAAACAATATATGACAATTTAAGTTTGAAGTTTATATAACTCATTGGTAATAAATTATGAATATGATGCTTCGTGAAAGTTGAAACATTTCGTTTCATGTTTGATATTCTTTGTTATGGTTTGGTAATGGTAATGGTTACAAGTACAACTTTAGTGATGACAGAAGTTACATAGTAAATTTTGAAAGCCTGAAACTTTAAGATTGATATTGAATCATGCGACTTGATATGTTATAACATGTAAATTGTGGACATGTGGTTGATGAAGATTATAACTTCTAGATGATTGATGTTATATGGTTTAATCCTTGTTTTTATGCTTTTTATATCTAATTCATCATTCTAAATGCTTTTGTTGACATATATGCATCAAAATATATAAAAATATATATCATATAAAAAAACTCTCCTAGCCCTAGAGCTTTTGAAAATGTTGCTCCTTGCTCCTGCTTCCGCTCTTACTACCTGCTCCCACTCCCAAACAACCCTCGCCTTAGATGAGAGTTGAATATTGGTGGGGCTTTAACAACCCCTCATTGACCAACCCAATAGGACTAATTGACAATGAGAAATAAAAGAGAGCCCACATTGTTTCCTCTCTCTTTCTCTCCCCATATATATATATATATATAGAGAGTATGCTTTCAATTTATTATTTGATTTCTCATAGGCTGCTCACTTATTTTAGGGGTTATCTAAAGTTCTATTTTTGTTAGGATGTTTTTTCTTGTTGTTGATTCTTACTAACTCTTTCCTTTTTTCTTGTTATTGGTTGTTACTAACTCTCTCATTGATCCATTTCTAAATTCCTATATTGAATTCTAATGAGCTTTCAAACTATTAAGTATGCATTTAAGCATGTCCCAATGGAACTTTGGTTCCAACACAAATAATGCTTCCTTTATTCTTGGTCACATTGTTGAAGATAGAGAGATGAGAATCTAGCAAGTCGTGCTAATCTTATCTTGAGAATGTCTTTAAAAGCAATGAAACAATGGAAGACATTCTCTCTCTTGAGCTCATTGGTAAGTTTTTGTACAAATTTTTGCAGATTTGCCACATTGTTAGTTGAATTGGTTAGGGTATTATATATCATTTCCCATGTTTGTCTATGAAGATCAATTTGATCAATAGTGTGAACTTGCTTTAGATAATAAAAAAAAACATGGAAGTTTTGTAATTTTTTGTAGTTTTAGCATTTTGGACTTTTGGCTGTAAGAATACCAATTGGAACATTTCTTTTTCAGGATCCAAGGCTGATAGTAGTCTATTCTTTGTAAAAGATCCTTATTTCCATAACTCACTATAAGTAATGGTTTTAAGACTAGCATTCTTCTTTTTTATTTCCATAAGTTGAGAAAAGATATCTTGACTAGGCGCTGATGATAGATGATCCAAGGTGAAGATAGGTTCACTTAATGTGACCATTTCTTTTGTTGAAACAACTTCTTTTGAAAACACATGAAACTCAAACTTCCACTTCCTCTACTCTTGGTCTTTTAACTACTCGAAACTCTGTTTTCTCTGACTCTGAACTTGATTGTTGAATATTCATGATTGGTCTTGTTGACCACTCAAATGTACATTTGAATATTGGTCAACCACTCCATGATCATAGTATAATTCAGAGCAATCCAAAAGTCAGAACTCTATAATTTCAGACATCATCAACATCATCTTGCAACTTCTTGTCATCATTTTGTATTCCAAATTCTGTAGCCATGTGAGGTCATTGTAAAAAATGAATCTAATGTGATGAAAATAAATCCATATAACACATATAGGTAGCTTAGGAGTTTTCTAAAGAGTTTTCACTCTAGGGAGTTATTTTTCCTTAGCTAATTATTTGTGTTTCTCACCACTAAATAATTGGTTAAGTTTTTCTCCCACATATCCTTGAAAGCTAGAGTGATATTTGATGGTAAAGTCTTAGGTGAGGCTTAATGTATAGAGTTGATGTAAAATATCATACTAGATCATGTCTAAAGTTTCACAGAAGTTGGTTGTGTTAAAGCGTCAATTTTTAATTATTAAAAATTTCTCACGGGTCGATATTTATAATAACTATTTGATGTAGATATAAAAAGTGTTGTCTATATGAGTGTGAAAATTTCTAACCCGAAATTCCACTGCAACAACTGATTTATTTCACCTACTTATTCTTCATAATAAGTTATTAACAAAATCCCTCAGCAAACATTAAAATAAATTCTACTGCAGTTATCACATAATTACACAGAGAAAATAACAACGATATACATGCACAAGAACCAATCACATCAACACAGTTGTTTTTGGACAATTGTCCCTAGAAAAACCCAATGTGGGAAAACCGGTGTAGTAGATGAGGGTTTTATTAATCTTCAACAACAATCGCTTTACAAGGAATGATTTTACATAGAAACTGAGAGAAAACACTTGAGACTTTCCCCTAGAAACATTTTGACACCCTGGAGACCCTTCTCCCACTTATGCGTCACTTCTACATCACTCTGTGCGGTTCTGCGTCAGCCTCCATGAGGGTTGTGTATCCCCTGGATTGTGTCTCCCTTTGCGTTGTCTCTCAATGCCCTTATGTCACCTCCTCCTCAATCACTGATTGTTGTTGATGCCACCCTTTTCCTCCACCCTGCAACTCTCCCTCTGAAATCGATCTCCTTCTCTTTGAGAATCGATTTTCCTTGGGCTACTGAGTATCTGCCGGTGTGTCTCCAAATGATCCTCAAGTCTTCTCTTATACTTTTCCTATTGATGAATCAATGACCGAGATTAAGTCTTTAATCAACAACTAAGATTAAAACAGACTTGATCCTCGTCTCTTAGAAGCTTCTCATCCTTATCTTTATTAATACCCATTAATATTTTTATTTTCCTAAGTTTAGACTTAGGAACCCATTAAAAATATTAATTATTTTAATAACTCCTCATCTAGGTGGAATTTATCCAAATGATTTCTGGGTCTTGGAGACCTCATGTGCCTTAGCTTCTCCACCAAATTTCAAGGATAGAGCACATCCGATGCTACCCAAAATCAACTAGGAGTTTTCGGGAGTATGAGTACTCAAAATTAGACCTCTACACCTCAACTTTCTATCTAAACACACTTTAGGGGTCAAAAAATGTGTCTATACCTCTCAAATTGTATCTTTTTTTTTTTTTGCATTTCTGGGCAAAAATTGATAATTAAATAAGTGGAAATTAGCCAGAAAATTAAAATGAGAGAAAAATAAAATTCTACCCGTGTAAAATATTTAAAAAATGATGGGAAATTTTCCAAGAAAGGAATCAAGTCAAAAAGTGAAGGAATCTGAATTTAATATGTAATAAGTGATGTCTAGAGAAGTTGTATGGGGTATGTGTGCTCAAAAGGGGGGAAATTTGAATAAAATCTGAATGTAATATGTAATAAGTGATGTCTAGAGAAGTTGTATGGGGTATGTGTGCTCAAAATTACACCTGTCACCCTCAAGTTTCTACTACGACACACTTTGAAGGGTAAAAAATAAGTTCTAGACCCTCAAAATCCACTTTTCCTAAGTTTTATGAAAAATGTGGCAATAAATTAGCCAAACAATTAAATAAATGGAGAAAAATAAATATCCACACATGCTCAAATGATGTAGAAATTAGGTGAAAATTAATCTAAGGGTCAAAGTTGAGTTACCAATTGATGTAGACTCAACATAAGCCACAAATCAAACAAATCAAATTTTTTGTGGAGAAGACTATGAGTTATAGTGACAAGATCCACAATTTGAAGTTAACTCGAGCTTCAAGGAGATATCATGAGTTGACTTGAGATTGGATTAGAGTTTACTTGAGTGAGGTGGAGAGTGGTATCCTACCACTCCACTTCAATCTCCCACATGTCCTCTCATCTAATTCGATTTCCCTCATCAGGGATTGTGTGGACCTCTAAGAGAGAAATCGAGTTGCCACTTGGGAAATTCGAATTTGCATGAAAGAGCCTTGGGATTGTCACTTATTTGTCTTGCAATTGACTCCAAAACTTCTAAATAATAGAGCTATGAGCTCTCACCATGCATCCATTGTTACGAGTTGTTGTGCTTAGGAAATCTCTGTTCTTATGTACACTTGTTCTCAATTGCAATAAAAGACTCTAGTGTTCATTCATGAGTTGTTGTTCCATTGGAGTATGATGATTGACTAACTATTGGTATAATTCCTTTTGCTCATGCTTTGATTTATGTTATTTTCATATACTCTTGTAGATTTGTTAATGTAAAGCTATCTTACATTGACAATTGATTTAGGAGTATGCTCTAGGTGTAGAAATCTCTAGCTATTTTCCAATAAATTTCTAGAGTTTTCTTATCATTGCTTATTTGTTAGATCTATATGGGACTAATGTTTGATTGAAATTTTGTAGGGATAATTTTGTTGGATCAAATATCAAGTGCGAGGGAAGTCTTCGGAGAGACCGACCCACTCTTGACACATTCTCCAAGGAACTCTCATTGGTTCTTTGAATTCCATAGTTTATCTTACGAAGTGATTTTGCAAGGATTTTCTTTGACATAGCTTGTATGTATTTTTCCGGCATTGGGCTTTTTTGGGGGAATTTGTCCAAAAATACTGTCACTTGTGTGGATTTTTCTCTATTGTTTTTTCTTGTTTTGGGCAAATTAATTAATTAAGTGAAGGTTGCAGTTGTATCAGCTTCGATATTTGCTGTAGGAAGCAGTAAATATGTTGTTTCAGAATTAACAAATAGGAGAAGTTTTATCAGTTGCCGCAGTAGTTGATTTGAGTGGGATTCTCTAATTTTCACATGGTATCGGAGCTAGTGCAGGTAAAGAAATAAGAATAGTGCCAGAGAACCCAACGCTGAGCAGAAGAGGGAGATCGAAAAAACTACAGGAGACAACAGTTCAAAACCCCAAAGGGTTTGTGCAGTTCTAGTCAGAGGGTTGAATTTCGAGACAGTCTCTCTTTGAGTGAGGCGACAGAGAGAAGGGTTTCCCTATCGAAACCTTGTCGTGGCAGAGGGAGCAACGCTGAAGCCTCAGCGTGAGGCGCTGGTAGGATGCAGTTTTTTTGCAGACAATTTTGCTAGGTAGAAAAACATCAAAAGAGAAGGAAGGAGCACGATTGAGGGAACTTTTCCTCAGTAAGACTTCCCACCAAGAAGTCTGTTTTCTTATTGGCTGAGCAGCAGTAGTAAGAACTAGAGAGGATATTTTTGACATTTGTGGCAGAGATGGCAACCAGTGGATTGAGGGATTAGGATAGGTTGGACAGAGCATCCAACTATGTCATCTGGAAGGCAAGGATGTCATTCATTCTAGATGAGCATGCCCTCAAGACATATGTCAAAAGTGTGGTGGTTGTGCCTGTAGATGCAGATCCGTTGAAGAAATACAAGGTTGAAATGGCGAAGGCAAAGCGAATGATCCTCGACGGAGTGAAGGATCATGTCGTCTGTCACATCGCTAGTAGAGGGACTACTAAGGAGATGTGGGATGCATTGGCTATGCTGTATCAGGGATCTTCCGAGCAGTGGAAGAGGTACCTTGAGCAAAAACTGATATTTGTTCAGATGCAGAAGGGGGAGTGTGTGGATCCATTCCTCACGAAGCTTTAGGAGACCGGTGATGAGTTATCTGCTGTGGGGTCTATACCTCAAGACTTAAAGTTGGTTAGACTGGCCCTCAATTCTGTGTCAGATGAGCGGCAAGTCTTTGTCCAGAGTATCCTAGGCAGGGCGACTTTGTCGAATTGGGATGAGATGTGGGCAGCTCTCAAGTAAGAGGAGCTGAGGAGAGACTTGGTCAAGTGTAAGCTTGACAGAAGCAGCAGTAGTGGGTCGAAGCCCAAGGAGGAGGAGGATAATGAAACCCTTGCATCGAAGGAACAACACGAACAACAAAGATGTAAGAAGGATGTCTCGAAGATAAAATGTTTCAGGTGTGGTGAGATGGGTCACTATGCAACTCAATGTCCTCTCAGGAAGAAGGACAAAGATGAAAGAAGAGAAGTATGATCTGAAGGCTGCGCTTGTGAAGATCGAGGATGAGGAGTTCGCCATGATAGTCGAGATACCTCAAAGAGGGAGGTGGGCTGATTTGGAGTTGTAGTTTGAAGGAGCTACAGATGGGCAAGATCCTTGAGGAGCCCACCTCTTGGATCAATACCTTGCTACGGGAGCCTAGATCATAAGTAGTAAGATGGACTAGTGTCAGATGGTGCTGAGGAGTGTTAGAGAGACAGTTGCAGTGGCTAGGAGCACCAGAGACTGAATAACACAGAGCAGAGTTGGAAACAGTGCAGAGGTTAACATGAGTGCAGAAGATTCAGAGGGTCAACACAGAGACTAGCAATAGTCAAGTTCCAACATTCACATGGTATCATACTGAACACAGTTAGTTCAGTAATTTGGGATTTTTTTCTGTTGTTGGTGGAGTAACAACAATAGTTTACAGTGTAGTGGCAGTGCCAGCAGCAACGTGGATGCATAAATTCAAAGGGAGTTGTAGTACGTATGTAGTGTTGACAATGGCAGGGTCAACAAGTCACCAAGTCATGTTATTATTGCACATTATTTTATCATTTGGGGCCTAATTAGTCCATTATGACTATTCGAACCCCCTTATGGATTGTATAAATAGATGAGAGGCTCATTCATTCATCTCATCATCACTTGGATTGGATTAGTATCTCTTGAGAAATTTTCACACTGCTTTCTTGGACGAATTTTTTGGAGATTCTTGATGCACTATGATGTTTGAATTTTCACTATTGTCTTTGGAGCTTCTTTCTAATGCGAAGTTGATGAATGGATATAATATCTCTCTCTCTTGTAAGTAAAATTTAATGTTATTCTTGTTGTCTTATTTGTCTAATGCATGGTATTGTTATCATTGTTCTTGTATGGGCATAAATAATGCGAAATTCCTCTTCAAAACTGGAATAAGTGATTTAATGCATGTGTTTCTCTTTGAGGGAGTGGGTGAATGTTTCTAGAGGAACCTCATAGGTTAAAAGACCTCGAAACTTCATCTCCTTTTCAATTTTGAAGTATAAATCCCTAATAACCTAGTTGCTGCACTTAGAAAGGCTAGTGAAGGTCAATTAGGGCTCCTTAGCATAAGAAAATCTTTTATCTTGGTGTATCTTGACTCCATTAAGCCCAAGAAGCAAGGCACTAATCCTGGCATCACTTTGGTGGTCAAAATAACCTCTCTTTTCTTCATCTCTTCCAATTCTAGGCCTAGCCCTAGAAGGTATCCTAGGGCATCAAGCGAAATATTTTGTAGCCATCCAAAGTCCTTGAAAATCAATCTAGAATTGAGTTCGGGTCTTCTCAAGGGGTCCTCCAATTTTGAGCTCAATCTGAAGGTGAAATCCCAAGATATTGCACGCCCTAGATTGAAGACCATTCTCCTTTGTTAAAATTGATAACTAGGGCCAAATTCGACCTTGGGACAACTCACTTGATGGATATGATGATTGCATTGGATTCCTATTTTCGAGAGGTCCAAGATTGATATACACATCATCTCATTTAGACATGCAAAAGTGTGATTTTGAATTTATGCCCACCCACGTCAAAATTGTTCAGGTCCGTCTCATCATCATGTAGGCTCAAGAAGCCCAATGGTTGTCTCTTCACCCACAACGAATTGTATAAATACAAGAGAGCTCACTCCTCATTTGGCACATTCATCACTCAACACATTCCTCTCTTTCTTGATCTGATTGGTTTGTACAAAATTGGGCAGCGTGTCTCTCTCACACATGTGGCGAGGAGGACAGATTTTCTGAGCAGAAATTGCAAGCCAAATTTCAGACCTAAGGGTTGATTGTTGTTTGACCACAGAAAAATTACAGCATTTTTCTCTCTCCTTTGACCGAGTTGTTTTGGGCTGAAATTGACCTCCTAATCAGGACAAGTTTCACCAAGGAAGACCAAGTTGCTTTGAGGAAGATTTGTTGTTGTTTTGACCAATGTTGACTTTTTGGTTAGGGCCGAAGTTTGATTGCAGTTGACTGCATAAATTTATAGGGTTGTTTTGACTTTGTATTGGGCAATTCAATTTTACTTTTGTACTCTCTCTCTCTGTGCTAAACTTTTGATTTAATAATAAGAAGAATTGATCAAAGGGTTTTCGCCACATTAGGGTTTTTCCCTGGCATCCGCCAAATCTGGTGTCCTCTTGTCTTCTGCATTTTGTTTCATGTTCTATCTGCTTTTACTGTCAATGTCATTATTGTGATTGCTATTGGAAATTGGAAATTGTTATTGGGCTACTAAGGAACATTGAAGTAAATTGTGCTAAGCATAGAACATAGTACCATTATTATTTAAAATTAACATTCTCCTTAGGTCCCCTTGGGTTAGTGTCTTCATTTGGATCAATGTACCTAAATTTCAAGAGAAAATCCCTCCTTTGATCCTATTCTTCTCCCTAACCTGGTCAAGTCCATCTATTGTTGATCAACTTCATACCCTTGACCTAGTTTGGGTCCACTTGGTTTCTTTGTGGTCCCACAACTTTGTGGCTCAAATTCCACAAAGATTACATAGAAGTCATTTCTCCTTTGGGATCCTTAAGTCTAGGATACCTCTTGTTAAGAGATATTCTCGAAACCTAGCCTTAGGTTTCCCATCGGTGAAGGGTTGTAAAGAGCAGGGAGCTTCAGCTAAAGTGACAGTGGGCTATTGTTCCATTGTTGCTACTTGACCTAGTAGTTTCTCTATAAGATCCCCTCCTAGGACCCCTGCTAGTTTGAGCGGTAACAGGTCTCTCCATTGAGCCTGACACAAGTTGATTTGACATTAAACCATGATGGAATAGCAGGGGGCGGGGGGACGGTCCGCTATTTACAAGCGAATGCCACGTACCTCAAGAGTTGTTTCGGGAAAACCATGAATTGCAGACCCCCCCCATTAAACTCTGAATGATCAAAGCACTTCATTCAACCTTTAATCAACAAATTTTATAATAGCACTATATTTCAAAATGATTTATAATAGTGTTTTAAACTAAGTTGCAGGAAATGTTGCCCAGGGGTCCGTTTCCAGCCCGCAACGAAACAGAAACGAGGAAACTCATAGCATACGGCCTCGAAACTATTTTTAGGTCGTACTGGCACGTTTCACGCTGAGGAAACGTGGCTAGTACGGCAGAGTTTCCACTTAAAACTTGACCTTTTTTGTTTTGTTTTGTTTTGTTTTTGTTTTTTATTTTGTTTTTGTTTTTGTTTTCTGTTTTTTTTGTTTTGTTTTTTGTTTTGTTTTTTGTTTTGTTTTTTTGTTTGTTTTTTGTTTTTTGTTTTGTTTTGTTTTTTTGTTTTTGTTTTTGTTTTGTTTCGTTTTGTTTTGTTTTTGTTTGTTTCTTTGTTTTGTTTTGTGTGTTTTGTTTTTTTTTCTTCGCTTCTAATTTTTTTTGGGCGACTAAAATATCTTCTAGATGCCTCTCTCAAGTTATAAAAAAGACTCTCGCCTCATACTCTCATCACACAATTAAGCAAGTTGTTTTTCTTGGAGACAGACGATTTTAGCAAAGGAGAAGAGAGGAAGAGAGCAATGGTTTCAGCTAGGGTGTTTCAACAGTGAGCAAAGGAGATTTTAGCAACAGATTTGGAGTGCAGAGTTTCTGCCTACGACATTCTTGGCTTTTGGCTAAGCTACAACCATATTTCTCTTGTCTTTTCTGGCATTTTTGGGTAGCTTCAACTACAGAAAATTAATTTGGATAAGAAGCATTCATTTTCTTAGTTTTTTTTCCTACTATTTCTTCAATTTTTCAAGGGTTTATGTTGCCAAAAATATGAAAAACGTTTTTTCTTTACAAAATTTTATTTTATTTTTTATTTTTTTTTTTTTTTAATTTAAATTTGCCTTTTGTAGAAATGGCTTCCAACCAAAGTGCAGTTGCATGTTCAAGCCCCAGGTCCAGCCCAAGCATTGAATATTATCCTCTTTGGAGGCATGTTCAGAAGCTTAAAAAATGTGGAGGTGGTGGCTTATGGGAATGACAATGTAATCTTTGCAATAATTCGTACAAGGGCTCCTACCCAAGAGTAAAGGCACATATTTTGCATGGAGGAGGACAGGGGATTGTAGGTTGCACAAAAACAATAGACCCATTGGCAAGGAGGGCATATCAAAGAGAGCAAGATGAGGCAGATGGAATTAAGAGAAGGCATGATGAGCTTAGTCAAGCTACTCCTCAAGCTCCATCTAACATTGAGCCAGGGATTGTAGTTGAAGCAAGGAAGAGGAGAGCCAGTGCCACTCAACAACATGAACAACAAGCATCCAAAAATACCAAAGGGGCATCCCCCTCAATACAGGATAGCAGAATTGCTAAATTGGTGAATGTGGAAGCAAGAGAAGAAATTGGTTCCAGAGTGGCTAAGTGCATTTATGCATGTGGTATCCCATTCAATGTTGTTCGCTCTCTTTATTGGCAAGATATGATAAGGGCAATTAACAAAGCTCCTCAAGGGTACAAGGGGCCCAACTATGAGAAAGTCAGAACTCAGCTTCTCAAAAATGAGAAGGAGCTTGTGGAGGATATCTTATCGCCAATTCATTCTTCTTGGAGTAGCTCTAGGGTTACCATAGTCTCAGATGGATGGACAGATACAAGGCGCAGACCATTGATAAATATCATTGCCACTTCCCCCAAAGGAACAATGTTTATAAAGGCGAAAGACTGCTCAGGAGAGGTAAAAGATGTACAGTTCATTGTTGATGTTATTATAAAATCTATTGAACAAATAGGACCTAACAGGATGGTGCAAGTGATCACGGATAATGCACCAGTTTGCAAAGCTGCAGGTTTAATTATTGAGGGGAGGTTTGACCACATCTTTTGGACACCTTGCATTGTCCATAATCTGAATCTAATCTTAGAGGAGATCGAAAACAAAGTTCCATGGATAAAGGAAATCACAGGGGAAGCAAAGGAGATTGTTAAATTCATCACCAACCACCACCAATCTCAGGCAATATTTCGAGAGTACTCCAAATTGGAGTGGTTAAAAGTTGTTGAGATAAGATATGCCTCAAACTTCCTGATGTTGCGCCTCCTTGTTGAGGTTAAGCATGCATTAGTTTCTATGGTGGTGAGTCAACTTTGGGTTGAGTGGAGACAAGCAGATCCAGAGCAAGGATATATGGTGCGTAGATTGTGCCTTGGTGATGATTGGTGGAGAAAGATAGATTTATTGCTAAAGTTCACAACCCCTACATTTGAACTTCTTCGGAATGTTGACACTGACCAACCTTTCTTAGGAGAGGTATATGGTGGAATGGATTCCATGGTTGAGAAAACTATGAAAATCATTTCACAAGAGTCTCCACAACTTTTGTTTGTTGATGATCATTTTGCTGATTTAGTCAAGAAAATCATTGTTGATAGGCGGAACAATTTCAACACTCCATTGCACACTTTAGCACATGCCTTGAACCCAAAATTTTATGATGAGATGCTTATTGCTCAAAGCAGTGGGAAAAGGAAGGCACCCCAAAAGGATAGAGAGGTGGCTAATGGGGTGAAAAAACCCTTATCAGAATATTTCCATCTCATCTATACAAGGAGGTAAAGGAAGAATTTGCCAGTTTTGCTGCAGGATTAGATGATTATGCAGATATATCAATTTTGGAGGAGAGAAGCACCATGAATCCAGTTAAGTGTTGGATTTGTCATGGAGCAAATGATTTACATTTGCAAAACCTTGCCATTCATGTTCTTTCACAAGTGGCAAGCTCTTCATCAGCAGAAAGGAATTGGAGCACCTATGGTTTTATTCATTCTTTGAAGCGCAATAGGTTTGGCTCACAAAAGGCAGAGGATCTTGTTTATGTGCACTCCAACCTTCGCCTTGCATCTCGTAGGGGTCCAGAATAAAACAATGGTCCTTCTAAAGAATGGTATGTGAATGCAGAAAGTCCTGTTTTGGATCTCTCTCTTGTTGCCCTAAATATTGAGGTGCAGCCTGGAAGTAGAATTGGCCCATCATCTTATTCAGCACCACCATCCACTGTTGAGCATGCTTCTGCTTTTATTTTTGATGAGGATTAGTCTTTTGTCTTTATAGTTCTTGCAGCCTCATAGTCTTTATTGTACTTGTAGCCTCATATATATAATAAAGGCTGATTTTAAGATTTGGATATATATTAAAGGTTGATTTTGGATATTCCGATATTGCTATTTTTATTATGTGATCATTCATGAGTAAATGTGATATAAATTTAATCATAATGTTTAAACTTTAAATGTAATAAATTATAATGTATAATGTATACTTTATGATCGCACATAACATTTCTTAAATGCCCTTTTTGGAAACTCGTACATGTTTCCCCGTTTCGCACAACTTAGGTTTTAAATGAAAAAAACAATATAATCTCAAAACATTACATAAACGCAAAAAATTAAAAATCTTAAATATTTTAGTTTTTTTTTTTTGCCAAAAAGATGTTACAACAGGGAAAATAACAGGGTTTTAGTTTGTGTTAATCTTTTTACTGGCTGCATTTTATTGAATTTGTTTCTCAGCCTTGCCTATGTTACAAGCTTGGTTATAACATTTTCTTAAACTCTTGTAGTCGTTAACCTCACCTCTTTAAAATGTGTGCAGGAAGCGAGATATCATTCTTTATAAATGGGATATGTCAAGGTGTTGCTTTCAAGGATATAAATGGTGGCAGATATTACCCTGCAGCTTCCTTTTACACCCTTCCAAATCAACCTAACTGTACAGTGCAGTTTAATTTTGGACCAGAATTTGATTGCTTTCCCGAGGACTTTGGCAATCGACCCCTGCCTAAGGCCATGTCTGAGGCTTCTTATTGTGGAATTGATAGACAAGCAGTCCACCATGGAGAACTTCTTGTTGAAAGTGGTCAATCTTCAGAAAAGAAAGCCTGACTTTTTTGGTATATTGTTTCATTTTAGAACTTAGTATATGTTTGCTGTTGGTGTTGCTTACCTTTGCATAAAATCATGATCTATGTGGTGCAGTGGTGGCAATTATTTTATAACATTCTAGATTTCGTAATAATTAGTATGAAAAAAATTTCTGTTATGTTGAATGAAACCTTGCAAATGTCTCTCAGGTGAAAGTGGACAATCATGCAACTGATGTCCTTGCAATGGTTGCATGGTGAACGTTACCAAGTAATTCATGTTGGAATTTTCATCAGGATATCGAAAAAAGTGAAAATGCAGATTAGACATCCGACCCATGTTTTGGAAATGTGTTTGGTGCGTTTGTCTAGCTATAACTATTTAATCAAAGTGAATGGAGGGAAGAATTTATTTTTAGGTCAGAAATATGGATAAATTGTAAGAAAGTTTATTTATTTTAGGGCAAAGGACATTTTGAACGTGGCTTTTGTCAACTTCACTGTTCCATGCACTGAATTGATTATTACAATTATAGGTTTTCCTGCACATCATGTTCCTAATGTGCTTGACCATGATTTTTTCTCTCATCCTGACAAAGTCTTGTGTCTAGAATCTAAAACTGCTGTGCAGATCTTGAATCTGTTTTGTTTGATTAATTGCGCTTTACATGCAGACTGTATCAGATAGCAGATAATTAGGATCTCAACCAGGATTTGGAGCTCATTCTTATCTATGCTTGTAAGACAACAAAAGTACTCTCTTACAGTTGATGCTGTGCAGAGTGTTGCATTATTATTCATATTTATGACTTCCACTAGTGGATGTTTTGTATCAGAATCCCTGATTAGACTCTGCTCCATGCAAGTTGAGAGCATTTCTATTTTTAGACCACGATGCCATAGTGGATAACTTATAAGATAACTTGCTTAAATACGGATTGATGCATGAGAACTAACGTGATTATAAAATTATTCTTTTCTACAGGTTTATTATTTGTTGAACATTGTCTTTAGCATTTGAAGTGTCTAGGCTGTAGACTCTATTTTGGATACATTAAAAATGAGTTTTATGTCATATTGGAAGGTTTCAATTTTCATAACTCAAAGTGGTTCATGTATAAAACTTTCTGGAATGGGCTAGATCTTATTTTTCTTTCAATCATTCTAGAAATTGAAATTGTTATGCTAATCCAATTACTACCATCCGCCCACCAAAATCCAGTGTGCCACAATCTAGTGTGATTTGTAACTGTTTCTTCGCAGACAAGGGTCAATGGCTTTTGCATGGCACACTTCCATGAACAGTACTATTTCTTAAATGTATGATAGAAATGTGTAGAGATACATGGTTAGCATGGAAAATGGAAATTTGTATCTGGTCCAATTCTAGAGAACAGCCCTCATTCTTTCTCAACAATTCTTCCCTTGGTTGTTCAAGGAACAGGGAGAGTTGTTTCTTTTACATGTGCCACAGCAGATAGTTTTTTATCATGTTCTTCAATGAGATTTATTGTTTCTATTATGTTCTTCAATCAGATTTGTTGTTGTGCTTTAGACTAAGAGAACCAGAATAATTCTTTCTGATATGAAATTTTATTAACTAAAGGCTAGGAGCTTTCTTGTGTTTATTAACAAATTTCTTATTTTGGGGCAATGGAGACTTTAGAAATCTCCACAGTTGAGTTTATGATACATTGATAGATATGCTGTGATATGTAGCAACTAATGTTGCATGGGAACCATCCCTTAGATCTACCATCCCTGAGGACTTGGGTACTGTGAGCGGAAGTGCTTGTTTGGAAGGGCATGTCCCTAAGTTTGTGGGTGGCTTCACGATGTCCCCTTCACGATGTCCATGCATTGGTTCAAACTTTTAGACCATGAAACTATTATCTACACAGCACGTGCGAAAATACTATGTGGTATGTTTTTATGATGGTAGATGTTTGCAACAACAGTGTTGATCAATGTTATTAGAGAAGGAATTGGCGAAGCCAGATGATTGGACTGGGTTCGGGAGGTTTCTGGTCAGAACTGGCAATCCAAACTGGTTTGCACTAGTTCTGTCTTGAACCAATGAGAACCAACCAGTTCAAGACAAAACTAACCAATTTGATTGATTCTGCGCCAATGCATCTGCATCCCTTAAAAAACCAAAAAAACGCAAAATATGAAAACCCTACGACTACCCTAAATGCTAAAACCTGTCAATTGTCTATTAAATGATGCCCTGCTCTATTGATGGACTTATCCTGGATTATTTGCAGCCATTTCCACCACAATAGGAATAGGAATTGGTATTGATTTTGTTCCTTCAAAGTCATGGATTTATGATCCAGAGTCTAAACATGCAAAGGATGTACGGGATTAGAATTATTTTGTAGTATGCTTAGATTGGAGAATTATAGTATGCTTGTTTTTGGACTATAGAGGTCTTTTACAGCTTTTATGTTTATCTATTTTGGTTTAGATATGGATTTCAATGGATGCAATTTTGTTATATTCATTTTTACATGATTATATATGCTTTTTGTTGTTGTTGTATATTTTGTGTCTAATGGTTTGGATTTGCATCGATTTTTCTTTTTCCCAAGGAAAACAATAGGCAGTTCAGTTCCTGTTTTGGGTTTGGCTGATTCAGTCATTTGTTTGACATGATAACATTGTTTTTGATTCCCATGTTTAGTAGGATCTTGTACTCTATATCTACATTTTTTACGTGGGTTAGGGAAGTTTAATTTCACCAAAGACAACGTCTGATTCTTGTGTCCAGCGTACCCTGACACGTGGGATTCAATGGGTACATGGGTCAGATTCCAAGGGCGCATGAGTCCTGAATTAGGGACACGTGTCCCTTTGAAAAGTGTGTCACGTGGCCTTTAAAGCCCAATTTGCGCAGAGTTCTCACTCATTCTTGAGTCTCTCTCTTGTTGTGGGTGTGTGGGAGCGATTAGCAAAGGGTTTGGGAGCATTTTGGAGGTGATTTAAGCAACAAGTGCATTTTGCTTCTATTTTTTTTGCATTTTTGCTATAGTGGTTTGCATGTCCATTTTTTTACAAGTTTATGCATTTTTTTCTATATTGTTTTACAACACATATAGTTCAATCAAGGGCAAAGGAAGGGGCAAAATGTTCCCATTGGTGATGCCCCTTCTATTCCAATTTCATTAGGGTCTGCAAGTGTTCCCTCTATTGGAAGTGAGGCTGCAACAATAGCTTCAAATGTTAAGGGAAAAATGGATTTAGAAAGATAACAGGCTCAAGAAAACAAATATTCCTTGTGGAAGTTTGCCACAAGAGATCAAGTGCCAGGCAACAAGTTGAAGGGAGGAGGCTGTGTTGCTTGGAAATTCAACAATCATTTCAAGAGCACTTGTTACCGTGTGAAAGCTCATTTGTTGGCCTTACCAGGTTGTGGAATTGGAGCATGTACACAGCGGTCTTTAGCTAAGAGGAAAGAAATGGAAAAAGAGGCCAATGTTGGTGTGGCAAGGGTGGTTGCATCATCTAAAAAAACAAGAATGATGACCCCCTTCCATTCTTGAGGGAAAACAACAACAAATTTCCATTTGAGAGTTTTGGTGGGGGTGTGAGTCAAGCAGCAAAAAGAAAGGCAATGGCATTTGGTCCAATGGACAAAATTTTTTATAAAGAGATACAAGAAGAGCTTGATCTCACCATTGCAGTCTTTTTCTTTTAGAACTTCATATCCTTTAATGTTGCACACTCACCTTTATTTCTTGAGATGTGTTGAGCTCTAACTCAAGGGGCTCCATCAGGGTATGTTTCTCTTGGGTTAGAGAAGCTTAGAACCACATTGTTGACTAAGGCAAAGAAAGAGGTGGACAAATGCTTGAACCTATTAAATCAACAAGGCCAACATTTGGGGTTAGTATTGTTTTTTATGGATGGACAGATCCAACATGCCACCCACTCATCAACTTCATAGTGTCTTCCTTAGATGGACTAGTTTTCTTGAAATCAATGGATGCACTTGGACAATACAAGGATGCACAATATATTGGTGAGTCATTCATTAAAGTTATTGAAGATGTAGGTGTTGGTTCTTGTGTGCAAATAATTACAAACAATATAGTTGTTTGCAAGGCTGTTGGCAGGATTTTGGAAGCTAAATATCCACAAGTATTTTGGACACCTTGCATTGTCCATTCCTTGAATTTAGCACTTAAATCTATTTTTTATGATGTGCCTTGGATTGTAAGTATTATTGAGGATGCATGACATATCCGCAACTTTGTACGAAATCATACAAATGTTCTCACAATATACAAGAAGTACACCCATCTATCATTGTTGAAGATTATAGATACACGGTTGCCTCTTCATTCATCACGTTGAAGAGATTGAGGGAGGTCAAGACCACTCTTGGGGCCATTGTTATTCCAGAGTTTTGGTCTTTTTGGAGAAACACAGATCAAGCAGCCTCAAAAAGAGTCAAGGACACAATGTTAGATGATGCTTGGTGGGAGAGGGTAGATCTCACTATTAAGATCATGGACCCTATCATTGCTTTGCTATGATTTGCAGATACAAACAAACCCATCCTACGAGATGTTTATGAGGAATGGGATTCCATGATTGAGTCTATGAGGACCATTATTTTACAAAGTGAGTGCCTTGAGTATGAGACATCATCAAATACCTTCTTCACCACCATACAGGATATTCTTGTCAGCAAATGGGACAAGAATTGCACACTTTTGCATTGTTTGTCTCACTCATTGAACCCAAAATACTACAATCATGAGTGGTTGAATGGTGGACCTTCTTGCAGATGCCCTCCTCACGTGGATGGTGAAATTTCATAGGGGAGGAAGGATGCATTGAGGTAGATATTTCAGTATAGAGAATCCCTTGATGAGGTGGAGGATGCCTTTGCAGAGTTTTCCATTGGCACTGAGCGATTTGCAGGCTATGATGTGATTAGAGACAAGGGGGCTAAGAAGCTCTATTCTTGGTGAGCAAATCATGGGGCAACAAACCCTCCTCTACAGCAGTTAGCCATGAGGCTCCTCTCTCAGGTGACTTCATCCTCTTGTTGCAAGAGGAATTGGAGCACATATGGGAATTTGTATAGTGTCAAGAAGAGAAGGCTTGAGCAGTCTAGGGTAGAGACAATGGTGTATGTGCACACCAACCTTTGTCTTATTTACAGGTAGAGGGATGAGTGGTTGAACATAAAGACAAAGATGTGGGATGTCTTTCCTGATGATATGGGTTGGGACAGAAATGTTGAGTTGGCATTAACCAACTTGGATCTTAATGATTCAGTGCTAGAGCCTGTCACTTTTGATGATGGTGATACTCTTGAGGGGTCATCCTCCACACTGACAGATGCAAAATTACATTGGATACAAAGGAGGAGGATGCAACAGAGGAGAGCAGTGGTGACCATGACAGTGATGATGATTGATGAGCTACCTACTACCTTGTAGTTGTTTTGTATTTGCTATTTATATTTGCCATTGGCATTGTTACTACTTATGTAACACATTTTGATTTTGATGACTTAATGAGAAAATTATAATTTCCTGTCTTTCTCCTATTGGATCATGATGAATTTGTCATAATTGTATTTGTATACATAATGTTACATTGTACAACTTACAAATTTTAAATTTACAATGTAGAATCTAGATCTATGTCTGAATTTGTATCATGAATGGGAATTTGCGTAAGAAATATCTATTTAGTATTAATTTTTAATACACACACACACACACACACACACATATATATAACGTGTCCTGCTTCGAGGGGTCTCCGTGCCTGTGTCAGACACTCAAATTTGTGTGTCCTGTGCGTTTCGTGTCTCTGTGTCGGGTGACTTAGGTTTGGTCACTAGCTCAATATTAGAAACATTGGTTTTGACTCCTATGTTTGGTAAGTTCATCTACTTTATATCCACAATTTTTTTAGGAGCGTGATTTCATTGAATTAGTGATAATATATTTTAGACAGGTTATTTAAAGATATCCACTTCTATATACCTCTCACAATGATATGAGTGTGTGTTTCTACCAACCACATCCATGTGTTTGCTTCTACCAACCTTGTTTATGCGTCTCTTCGACAATAGTCCCCAAAACTTTGTGCAAAATTATTAGGAACTTAAATAACTATACCATTCAACCAATTCCATAAGGATATCAAGTCAAAATCTTACTTATTTTATATGCCAAATGATTCAAATACCATGGCACAAATCTCTGGAACTTTGATGTTATTACAATGAAATGGAAGTTTAAGTAGAAAAGTCAACTGGAACTATGAAAAGAAAATGAAAGAGGATGCCAAAAGAACTCTAATTATTGCAAAGTCTTGGGGGATGAACTTGAGACTATTGTGATTTGGTGACTTGATCACTGATTTCTCATACTGTGTTCAAGATGTGAGTTCTCAAGTAAACAAAAAAGCAAAATATGGTGGCACAAAAATTGTGGTATGGTTTGACTGTGCTTAATTTGTGAGTTATTGTGCTCTTACTTCCAAGATCAACTACATGGGGGAACTTGTTTGGCAAGAATGCACTTTTTATTTTTTCCCATTAAGAGGGTGATTGTTTTCATGATGTCATCAACAATGCATTATACATGTTTGCAAACACCTTGGCATTTTAAGAATTAAGAGAATGGCCCATGTTTCTTTACGATGGTTTTGACAAACAAAGAGAATTGGATGAAGGAATAAAACATGTTGGATCGTGTTTGATCTTATTTAGTAATCATTTAGAAAGTGGTTTTGATCTTCACAAGATCATTTCGAAAGTTTTCTCTAATTTAGTTATCAATTGGTTTTGTGTGCAAGATGGTTTCAAAGAAAAAACTTTTCTTGGCATTTTGTTTGTTAACTATTATTAAACCTTGGATCTTCCATTCAATCATGAAAGAATTTTGATAGGAGGTTACTTTTGGCCTTGGTCTCCTGTCTCTCTTTATTACTCAAGGTTATAATGAGGTCTACCCCTATAATCAAGCAGATTGTAGATGCCTCTCCCTTATATTCTCGAAAAATCCCTCTGCTTTAAAGATCCATATATATTTAACAAATCTTGGTGCTAGTTTAGTTCCCTAAAGAACATTGAAACTAATGGTACATGGTCATATTTTAGAAAACATAATTTATGAAAATCTTGCTTCCAACCATTTAGCCAATTTCTCAAGTGTCCTTGAGCATGAGACCTCAGATTACTAGTCGAGGAAGTGCTTCCTTAGTGTAAAGGTGCCTCAATAAAGGTTGCTTGCATAAAAATAATTGAAGGCTTGTGAATGGTCAATAGACTTTTGAGGCAATGTAGCTTTTAGGTGATGCCCAAACTCTTGTTATTAATTGTGTGTAGGATCATTGGGGAGTATGGATGGGTTTAGATTTGATATAAGAACCATGTCAATGCTCATATGTCTCACTTCCTCTACTTCCCTGTCTATATTTGCTATCACCACTGTTGTATAAGAATTCCTTGCAAGTGGTTTCTTTCTTTCTTTCTAGTCTAGGGTTGCTCCTATTCCTCTTTCATTGATTCAAAGGGTTTGCCTTCCCCTCTTGCTCTTTGATCTAGTGAGGAGGCTATGATTGGTTTGTGCATTTGTTAGAGGAGGGCTTAGAGCATTGTTTAGGGGAAGTCAGGTCCACCTGTGTATTCCTTTTGTAAAACTTTTTCTGGGGCGTCTTCCTTTGTTTGTTTAGTGTGCCTTTCCCAGGACTTGAGGATGTAAGTTCCAAAGATATAGTTTCCTATGAAGGCATTAGATGAAGCTTCTTGAGATGGTCTATATGCTAGGGAGTTGACCACCATTTTCAGTTAATAAGGTTTCAATGATTGACGATCATTTTTAAGTCGCTCCACCTTATTCATTATACTTTCCATGATTGTTGGAATTAATATTGTTGCATGAGAGCTTGATCACACCATGGGTTCATTCCCCTTATTCAATGAGGGTCTTTGCTTAGTTGGGTTTGAGTCCTACTCACCTTCTCCCTTCAATGTTTCTTGCTAGGAGTCATGAGATTTGGGTATGAGTCTTGGAGGCATTAACATTTAGACTCTTGATGCCTCATGATTGCAAACCTCTTTTCCCATCTTCTCTTGCCAGGCACTTGATGTCCTTCAGATCTTCCTTCTTGATTGCCTTGTATTTTGTTTGAGGCTAACGTCCCATTCCTCTTAACCTTCCTTTTCCCTTTCTCCCATGGTGGAAATTGCTTCTAACTTGTAAGCTCTAGGTTAGTCCTTGGGGTTTTTGGTTCTTTCCTTTTTTTCTTCATATCTTGAACATACTTTCGGCAAGTGTTATGTCAAATAGTTGATTGTAATAAGGATTGTATCGTCATCAAAGGTCCGTAGCTTTGGATTAATTGATGTGAAATATTTCTTGAGGTTATCCGACCTAATTGGTTCTTTAATTGGGCTTCCTACATGATCTTCTTGAATTGATTGATTGCACCTTTTCCTATCGTTAGGTAGGGCATTTTCTCTTTTCCAAAATGTGAAGTGTTGACCAAAATGGTTCATGAGGCACAATACTTGCTAAGGTTTTGCAAATGGGGTAGCAAGCTAAGTGGGCTTGATTGTGGGAAAAACTCCACAGTTAAGCGCGCTTGAGCCAGAGGAGTTCTGGGATGGGTGACCTCCTGGGAAGTCCTGGTTACTGGGTGCAAGCCCCGGAAGTGATGATTGATGCTATGTGATTCGTTCTCCACATTTCACCAGTTTCAATCCCACTTCTTCACCCCTGTGAGCATCACCCGATGCAATGAGTGCTAAGTGAACTATTCAAAAATCATGAGAAATTAGTCAGTTACGACTACCTCTCATGGAAATGGTCATACGTTTGAATGACTTACTTAACGCAGTTGAATCCCAAAAATGATATCTAATATAATGCACTGCGTAAATCCCCCATACTTAAATTCAAAAAGAGTCAAGGGATCTCTACTTGAATGGTTCATGAGGCACAATACTTGCTAAGGTTTTGCAAATGGGGTAGCAAGCTAAGTGGGCTTGATTGTGGGAAAAACTCCACAGTTAAGCGCGCTTGAGCCAGAGGAGTTCTGGGATGGGTGACCTCCTGGGAAGTCCTGGTTACCGGGTGCAAGCCCCGGAAGTGATGATTGATGCTATGTGATTCGTTCTCCACATTTCACCAGTTTCAATCCCACTTCTTCACCCCTGTGAGCATCACCCGATGCAATGAGTGCTAAGTGAACTATTCAAAAATCATGAGAAATTAGTCAGTTACGACTACCTCTCATGGAAATGGTCATACGTTTGAATGACTTACTTAACGCAGTTGAATCCCAAAAATGATATCTAATATAATGCACTGCGTAAATCCCCCATACTTAAATTCAAAAAGAGTCAAGGGATCTCTACTTGAATGGTTCATGAGGCACAATACTTGCTAAGGTTTTGCAAATGGGGTAGCAAGCTAAGTGGGCTTGATTGTGGGAAAAACTCCACAGTTAAGCGCGCTTGAGCCAGAGGAGTTCTGGGATGGGTGACCTCCTGGGAAGTCCTGGTTACCGGGTGCAAGCCCCGGAAGTGATGATTGATGCTATGTGATTCGTTCTCCACATTTCACCAGTTTCAATCCCACTTCTTCACCCCTGTGAGCATCACCCGATGCAATGAGTGCTAAGTGAACTATTCAAAAATCATGAGAAATTAGTCAGTTACGACTACCTCTCATGGAAATGGTCATACGTTTGAATGACTTACTTAACGCAGTTGAATCCCAAAAATGATATCTAATATAATGCACTGCGTAAATCCCCCATACTTAAATTCAAAAAGAGTCAAGGGATCTCTACTTGAATGGTTCATGAGGCACAATACTTGCTAAGGTTTTGCAAATGGGGTAGCAAGCTAAGTGGGCTTGATTGTGGGAAAAACTCCACAGTTAAGCGTGCTTGAGCCAGAGGAGTTCTGGGATGGGTGACCTCCTGGGAAGTCCTGGTTACCGGGTGCAAGCCCCGGAAGTGATGATTGATGCTATGTGATTCGTTCTTCACATTTCACCAGTTTCAATCCCACTTCTTCACCCCTGTGAGCATCACCCGATGCAATGAGTGCTAAGTGAACTATTCAAAAATCATGAGAAATTAGTCAGTTACGACTACCTCTCATGGAAATGGTCATACGTTTGAATGACTTACTTAACGCAGTTGAATCCCAAAAATGATATCTAATAATTGATTGTCCATCTCTGCTCACCCTAATTGGTTCTTTAATTGGGGTTCCTACAATTTCCTCTTAAATTGATTGATTAGGCCTCTTCCTAAAGGTGGTGATCCGGATTTAAACAGGAACGCAATAAAATACAGAGATAACCATAAAGACAGATATGCAGCGGAAATAATACCTCAATTCATTACTGTAAAATACTGAAATATGCTTACAAACAGAAATGGAAATGAACCAGCTAGGGCGATGGTAGCTTATCTCTGAGAAGAGATGTGGTGGCTACATGCCTCTGAACTGTCTTACAATGAGGCTCGAAGGCCTATTTATTGTTGAGAAACAATGGAAAACCCTTCACATTCCAAAACCTAACCCTAGAAGATGAAACGCCAAATTGTGGGCCCCGTTTTTGGGTAAGTTGGTACATCAACTTCCCGGGGTCGCGAATTGGTCGTACTATCTCCATTTGACGTGCATGATAGCCCGTTGGAAATATCTCTCCGAGGACTACGACGGAAAAGACGATTTTTATCAGACAAATCGCTAGCGGTGGATTTCCCAAAAAACGTCGTTTAGGGCCTCAAAACGGCTCCGGAAGTTTAGGACCCGAAATACTGCTAAAAATAGTAAATTGTGCTATAATTAAGGAAACTGAAAAAAACTGTAAGAAGCATTAGAGGGGATCCAAGTGGAATTAGCGGGTGGCCACCAATATCCACCTGGATCATTCCTCCCCCCTTAGGAAGCAATGGTCCCCATTGCGTTGAGTTCCTCCATGAGATGAGGGAACTTCTGCTGCACTTGGTCCTTGGTGAGCCACTTGCCCTGGTGAAGGAGTTGTCCTGCTTTGACAACTCGATACAGTTGGATATTCTGCTGGCGAGTGTGCTTGATCTGTGTGTCCATGATCCGATCAATTGCAGCTTGTTCCATGCAAGCTGGATTTAACTCTGTGGGTGTGAGTTGTTCTGCAATGTCGGACGTGTCTAGTAATGGTGGAAAGTATGGCCGAAGGCGGTCGACATTGAACACCGGGTGCAGGCCAAGGAATGGGGGAATGCTGAGCTCAAATGCATTCTCTCCCATAGCCTTGGTAATGGTGTAAGGGCCATATCGGAGTGGTCTGAGTTTCCGATAGGATCCGGTAAGGCGTTCCTTTTGCAAATGCAACCAGACTTTGTCGCCCACTCGAAATGTGTGTAGTACCCGATGTTGATCATGTCGCTGCTTGTACTTGCCGTTTGATTTCTCCAGAATGTCATGGACCTACTGGCGAATATGTTGGATGTGCTCAATGAAGCTGTTTGCCTTATCTGTTTCAGACTGGACATGAGCAGAATCTGTGTGAGTAGCTACAAATGGCATGGCCACATCGATGGGACATAGTGGCTGGAATCCTAATCCCACCTGAAAAGGGTTGTGGCCAGTCGAGCTGTGGAGAGCTCGGTTGTAGCTGTGCTGAACATAGGGAAGGCTCTCGTCCCATGTGCGTGGATGCTTTGAGTTGTACATGCGTAGAATGTGTACGATCATCCTGTTGACGACCTCAGTCTGGCCATCAGTTTGAGGATGGAAGGCTGTGGAATTAGTGAGTTTGGTGTCCAGCATCGACCAGAGGCTAGACCAAAATGTACTGAGGAACCTGCTGTCCCGATCCGAAATGATAGACTGTGGGATCCCAAAGTGTACCCATACTCGTTCAAAGAAGATTTTAGCAGTGGCTTCTGATGTGATATTCTTCTTGCAGGCCGCCATAATGGCCATCTTCGAGAACCTGTCGACGACCACAAAAAAAACAGTCATTTCCATGCCTAGTGGAAGGGAGGCCTGACATGTAATCCATGGAGATGGATTCCCAAGGTCGACTAGGGGTAGGCAGCGGGCTATAGAGGCCCTGCTTCTTGATGGTCGGTTTGGCAATGGCAGATGCAGTGCATGATCTGATGTACTTCCCGACATCCTGTCGAAGATTCGGCCAATAGAAATATTTCTGCAATACAGCCACCGTTTTTTCAACCCCAAAATGCCCAACGGCCCGACTGTAGTGTGCTTCCCAGATCATCTTGGCACGCTCGCTGGAAGGAACACAAAGGTGACCCAGGTGGCATAACAGGTCGTCCTGGAGGTGAAAATCTTTAACATGTTGACCCTCCAAGAGTGTCTGGTATGTGTGGCCGAATTTCGGGTCGCTTTTGTAGAGCAGTGGCCAATCAGAAGTCTCGTGCCCACAAGAGTTGAGCACGGTGGTTAATTCCATGATCGGTGGTCGACTGAGGCAATCTGCGACATTATTGGAGCTGCCCTTCTTATACTTGATATTAAAATGGAACTTTTGCAGGTATGTGGACCACTTCTGATGGCGATCATTCTGCAATTTCCCTTGGGTCTGTATGAACTGCAAGGGTCGGTGGTCTGTGTGGATGACCGTTTCCTTCCCCAAAATGTAATGCTTCCATTGTCGACAGGCCTGCACAATGGAATACATCTCTTTGTCATAAGTGGGATACTTCCGGACTGTGTCTGAAAGTGTCTCACTGTGATATGCCACTGGATGCCCGTGTTGAGTAAGGACTACCCCAATAGCATAGTCAGAGGCATCTGTCTCGACCTCAAATGGTTGTTGCAAGTCTGGTAATGCAAGAACTGGTGTTGTGCAGAGTCGACCTTTCAACTCTGTGAATGCCTTCTGTTGAGATTCGGACCAAAAAAAATTTGCTTTCGCTCCTCCCTTGGTGACCTGACTCAAGGGCCAAGTGATATGAGAAAATCCCAACACGAACCTGCGGTAGAAGTTGGCAAGGCCTAGAAAGCTGCGAAGCTCTGTCAGAGTTGTTGGAGATGGCCAATCCCGAATGACTTGGATCTTGGCTGGATCCACATGCACCCCTCGTTCATCAATAATGTATCCAAGATACTGAACCTGGGTCATGCCAAAAGTGCATTTCTCCAAATTGGCACATAACTTGTGTTGTCGCAGTGTTTGGAGAACCTGTCGGATGTGGTGGAGGTGCTCTTCCCAAGTCTTGCTAAAGATTAAGATGTCATCCAAGTATACCACTACAAATGAGTTGGTGAATGGCCGCAATATGTCATCCATTAGCCTCATGAAGGTTGCAGGAGCATTCGTCAATCCGAAAGGCATAACCAACCATTCGAAAAGGATCTCCTTGGCTTTGAAGGCAGTCTTCCACACATCGGAGGGTTCGATTGATACCTGGTGATATCCTGACTTCAAATCGATCTTGCTGAAATATTTTGCCCCCTTTAGTTGGTCCAGGAGGTCATCAATCCGTGGGATTGGGTACCTATTACGGACAGTGATCTTGTTCAGCGCCCGATAGTCAATACAGAGTCTCCAAGTCCCATCCTTCTTTTGTACCAGCACGATCGGGCTCCCACAGGGCGATGAACTCGGATGGATGTGACCTTTTTGCAGCAGCTCCTGAATCTGCCTCTTGATTTCATCGTTCTCTAGAACAGAGCGCTGATAGATTGGTCCATTGGGCAGCGGCGAACCTGGGGTTAGATCAATGGAGTGCTTGACCTGACAGTGCAGAGGAACCCCTGTGGGGGAGGTGAAGATGTCCTCATACTCCTCCACGACCTTGTCCATCTGTAGTTGTCGTGCGGAGGGGCCCTGTCTAGAGGTCGTGGCCACCGTCTTCTTCTTTTCTTGAGGGCGTATCATCAGGAAAACAAACTTCCTGGTTTTGGAAATGAGCTTACTGCATTGTTTTGCAGTAACCAAAGAGATGGCGGTAGGCGGTGCTACCTCTGGTATCCTGTACAACTTATTTCCCAAAGTAACAATAACAGCACGGGGCCTTGACTCATACACAGCATGTCGCTTCCACAAGTATGGTTGTCCTAATAACACATCACAAACTTCAAGGGGTGCAATGTCACACAATACCTCATCCGTGAAGGGCTTGATGTTGTATGGAAGGCGACACTGTTGGCTCACGCGAAGATCCCGTCCTTGGTGCAGCCACCCAATGGTGTATGGTTGTGGATGCGCTGTGGTCGGTAAGCCCAACCGTTTCACGACCTCTGCCGAAATGAGGTTCTTTTGGCTCCCGCTGTCGACAATGAACTGTAGCGGGGAGCCCTTTACCCACATTTGGGAGTGGAAGAGACGCTCCTCCTCCTCTGGATCTTCAGGTTCCTCCTTCTGGATCTTCGTGGTGGCAACAGTGGCATTGGGCTTCGCATCGATAATCTGCTTCCCTTTGTCATTCCCCTTATCGAGTTCTGACTCAGAGTCAGAACATGCATCTGATTCTGAAACCTTTAGCTCGGCCACCAGTGACTGCTTGGCCCGACACTCACTTGTGTTGTGAGTGGAGCTCTTATGGAACTCACACCACTTTCCGGTGTCCTTTTTCGGCTTCGCGGCGCTGTTCTTTGCTTGCAGCTTTGGCGGGTTGTCTTGGGCCGCCCCGCCTTGGCTTTGTCCTTTGTTCTGTGGTTTGGGGGCACCTTTCCCTTGTTTCGGATTCGCAGACCCAAAGTCTCGCTTCTTCTGTTTAAACTTTTGCTCGACCTTGACGGCATATCGGTATGCCATGCCGAGCGAGGAAATGTTCAGAAATTCTATTTCTTCTTGGATGTACTTGTGCAGGCAGCCACGGTATTTTAGTACCAAATGCTGCTCTGTATCCTTGATACCCAACTTTGTGCGAAGGGTATGGAAAATATTGGTGAACTCTGGTACGTCTTGGTCCCTTCCCTGCCGTAGCGTGGTCCACTTTATGTATTGATCCTCATAGCTTCCGACAGGGTAGTACTGCTCCTTGATGGCATCTCGGAATGAATCCCAAGTCGGTGTGACTGAAAATAGTGAGCCTGTACTTTCATCTTTCTGTTCGCAGTAGGTTTCCCACCAATCCTTGACGTGGGGGGCTGCTTTGAGAAGAGCGAAAATAATCTTTTCCCGACTGGAAAAATCATGAACAAAAAAATAACCCTCTAGCACATTTAACCATTTATCGACGGCATCTGCGTCTATCTGACCCTCGAATATGGGGATTTCAAAATTAACTTGTACCTTAAATGGTGTGGCGTTTCCAGAGTTGCTGTTGGAAGCCGATGCGTCGCCCCTGGGTAGCCGCTGAAGGATTTGGGCAAAGTTGTCCATCATCGCGTTCCTTTGTCGCTCGAGGGCTTCTTCGAGCAAGATTTTGATAGGATCTCCTGCCCCCTCGTCTTTCTTTTCATCCGCCATGGGAGGCCGTCGGGATTTGCGAGGCTGGTCTTGCAAAGGTTCGACCAGTTCAAGCCCTAACTCCTTATATCCCGACCTTGTTGGGGACATGCAAAGAAAAACAAAGAAGAAAAGCAGACCGCTCTGATACCACTGATCCGGATTTAAACAGGAACGCAATAAAATACAGAGATAACCATAAAGACAGATATGCAGCGGAAATAATACCTCAATTCATTACTGTAAAATACTGAAATATGCTTACAAACAGAAATGGAAATGAACCAGCTAGGGCGATGGTAGCTTATCTCTGAGAAGAGATGTGGTGGCTACATGCCTCTGAACTGTCTTACAATGAGGCTCGAAGGCCTATTTATTTTTGAGAAACAATGGAAAACCCTTCACATTCCAAAACCTAACCCTAGAAGATGAAACGCCAAATTGTGGGCCCCGTTTTTGGGTAAGTTGGTACATCAACTTCTCGAGGTCGCGAATCGGTCGTACTATCTCCGTTTGACGTGCATGATAGCCCGTTGGAAAGATCTCTCCGAGGACTACGACGGAAAAGATGATTTTTATCAAACAAATCGCTGGCGGTGGATTTCCCAAAAAACGTCGTTTAGGGCCTCAAAACGGCTCCGGAAGTTTAGGACCCGAAAAACTGCTAAAAATAGTAAACTGTGCTATAATTAAGGAAACTGAAAAAACTGTAAGAAGCATTAGAGGGGATCCAAGTGGAATTAGCGGGTGGCCACCAATATCCACCTGGATCAGGTGGGTAGGACATTTTCTCTTTTTTCCATGTTAATTTGGCAGCTAAGTGACAAATTCCAACCATGGGACGAGATTTCTCTTTTCGAGAGGACCAATTTTGACTATTGAAGCACTCAATTTGGAGAAGGGAAAGTGTATTTATGAAGAAAAATCCACATTTGCACATTTGATTAGGTCGGCCCTAAAGCAAATTGGACACCCTTGGAAGCCTATAAATTCAAGTGACTTCAAGCCCATTTGGATATCACCAAGCATCTTCTTCTTCTCTTCTTCATTGATTGGTTTGCACAGGTCTAAGGTTGGGTCCTGAAGATTGGTTTGTATTGGTCTGAGATTGCAATGTCCGAAGCTCACATGTGTTAGGGTTTTCGTTTCCAACCACAGGCTCGACACAGGAAATTTTCAGCTATAACTGTAGGCATGCAAGCTCATTAGTGCAATTGGAAGCTCTCAAATGCATGTATACTTCTACCTCCATGCGGTTGGGCTCTAGGGTTGCAATTTGACATTTGATCGCAATTGACCGCATACAAGACAAGTTGACTCTGATCAATATTGATGCTGGGAACATATTTGTGAATGTTGTTGGGTTAATTTTGTTGTATCGTTTTGTATTGGCTCATTGTACTCTTTGTTGAACATTTTATGACAATCTAATAAAAGAAGAATTTCAAAGGGTTTTCCCCATAGTGGGTTTTTCCTTGGTAATTGACTGAAAAATTGGTCTCTTGTTGATGTGTTGATTGTCTCCTTTGTCATTGTATTTATTGTTCTATCCTCAATTATTGTTGATTGTTATTAAAAGATTTCTAATTGAATAATTGAATTGGGATAAAGTAATTGAAACAATGAAGATCAGTGTGAAATTTAACATGGTATTAGAGCTAAGGTGAAGGACAAGCCCAAAAGGAGACAAGAATTGAAGAAATCATCTTTGGAGAGTTGAAGGAGCCTATCTAATCAAGTCATTCTTCAAGGATCATGAGAAGTTGAGTGACTCATCTAAGTTTTCCGCTTGGAAGATTAGGTTGGAGATCATAGCTTGTAACAATGATGTTTTGGAATTCATTCAAGGAAAGGTACTTGAGCCTCCAGAGAACGCTTCTGCTGCTGCCAAGAACAAGCACAAGAAATATGATTTGAAGGCTAAGAAAATTATAGCAGATGGTTTACAAGATAATTTACTTGCATATGTTGGAAATTTGAAGAAGTCTAAGGACATGTATGATAAGATAGTTGGCATGTATGAAGTCAACAATTTGAATGAAATCCTCTCCTTGAAAGACCAACTCAAAGATATGAAGATGAATAAAGGAGAGTCTGTGCAATCCTACATTATGAGGATATCTCGTCTTAAAGATAAATTGCATGGAGTTGGGGAAACTATGTCTGACAGGAATTGGTGATTGTAACTCTTAGGGGCCTCCCTCCCATTGGGGAAACCTTCATACCTACTATAATTAATAACAACAATTTTATGTCATTTGATGAGATTATTAGAAAGCTCACTAAAGGAGTCTGTGCAATCCTTCATTATGAGGATATCTCGTCTTAAAGATAAATTGCAGAGAGTTGGGGAAACTATGTCTGACATGGAATTGGTGATTGTAACTCTTAGGGGCCTCCCTCCCATTTGCAAAACCTTCATAACTACTATAATTAATAACAACATTTTTTTGTCATTTCATGAGATTGTTGGAAATCTCACTCAACAAGAATCGAGGATGATTTCAAGGGGTATGATTCAAAAGCATGAAGAAGGAGAACCCGCTGCATCCATCACTCAAAACAAAAAGAAGAAAGGAAATGTAGGTCCATCAAATTCAAGGAAGCCTCCTCCTCCAAATCCAAAGAAAAGGAATAATAGAGAATCATCACACATTGAATGTTACAATTGTCACAAGAAAGGTCATTATGCCCGAGATTGCCCTGAGAAGAATAATGGTCCACGCTACGACACTAGAAGCAACAATACCAGGTTTAATAATCAAAGAAGAAAAGGTTACCAAAAGAATGAACATAGTGAAAGAGATGAAAGAAGAATAAGAGATGCGCAAAGTGATCATGAAGAGATCATCGTCCTCAAAAGAAGTGAAGATATTCCAGGTATGAAAGTAATGTTGCCAATCAATCTGAATATATTCTTTTATTTTCTCTCACTAGTTCCTCTCTGGATTCATGGGATAGTTGGTTGGTTAATAGTGGGGCCACTCATCATTTCTCTAGGTATAAAGAAGTTCTCTCTAATTTGGTAGAGAAGGAGTCAAATTTGAAAGTTATTCTTAGAGGCGACTCCACTCATCTAGAGTGTGACTACTCACAATTCATCCTCAGAGGCCCAACATTACTCTAGGACCCACTTTGAGGGTCAAAAAACAATTTATAGTCACTCAAAAGCCGATTTTTCCAATGTTAGTGGCAAAAAATGAAGAAAATTTTCAAAAAAAATGAATAATTGGAAAAACTGAAATTTTTCCAAAGTCAAATTTTGACATGGAAGATTCCAGTGAAGGTCAAAGGTGATGTGGAAACTATGTGGGGCCCACCACATGAAGCACAAGTCAAAGTCAAAGTTCCAAGTGGCAAGTCAAATGGTCCAATGATGAGTTCAAGTGTTAACGTTGAAAAACCCGTATAGTTAAAATAACTTTATAAACAAAGTGTTGCACATTAGAAGGGGACAAGAGGAATGACATGGCAACCATTTTGGAGGTCAAACTAATGACAAGTCAACATTCAACTACCACAAGTTACAAAAGCATGCATGTTCATGAAGAAATGTATGCATATACCACAAAATAACTCTACACAGGTCCAGGAAAAAGGATATGCACCAGCTTAAGAGGATTACGCAACAACAACAAAGGTGACACTTGTTGCAAGTGGACTACACATGGTTGAAAACTCTCATACCCACCAACAGTTAAAGAGATATGCACAGGTAGGAGGAAGGAACAAGCACAACAATTTACTCACAAATTTGGGTGGTTGTTATTTCCATATTTGGTGGATGATTTGTCTCCAATTTACTTTAGTTTCTTCACACTTGTTACACACTTGCTCCACATGGATCTATGCTCAACCAGAGAGGATATTTTCACTACTACACTCAGAGATTCATTAGACACTTGGTCAAATATCACAACCACTAAGCAAATTTGAATTTCCTTTGGATCATCATCATATGCCACTTGGTTGACCATCTCTCATTGGGAAATGCGCCAAGTCTTCTATAAACTGATCCATTGAGATTCTATTTTGTAACCATTGTCACTAGCTATTGTGCTTGCGAAAATTCTCTTGCTTTGTACACTTTTTCATAAATTGCAATAAAAAGACTTTGGGGGTTTCATTCGTGGGTGTTCTTCCTTTGGAGTATGGTGCATTGTGAACTATTGGTATAATTTCTTTCATTTATGCTATGAGTTATTTCATTTTCAATATACTTTTGTAGACTTGTTAGTGTTAAGCTATCTTGCATTAGCATTTGTTTTGGAAGTAGGCTCTAGATATAGAAAACTCTAGTTATTTTCAAATAAATTTCTAGAGTTTCTTTTCATTGTTTACTTCTCTAAATCTATCTGGACTAATGTGTGATTGAAGTATTGTAGAAGAATTTTTTTGTTGGATCAAGCGTGAGGGGAAGTCTTTGGAGAAACCAACCCACTCTTGAAACATTTTCAAATGAACTATCATTTTTTATTTGGAGCTTTCATAATTCATCTTATGAAGAAGTGTTCTTGTAGAGATTCACTTTGACATACATTGTACACAAGAAAAGTTAATCATATTTATAATATTTATCTCAAATTATTGTGTTATTATTGGTTTTATTTGTTATTAGAGAGCATGTTAATGATTAGGCAAGGAAATGAGTCTTGCTCCAATTCCTTGGAATAATTTTTTGTAGAATATTTGTAGATTACATTTGCTAACATTTCTCTCTCCTTTACACTAAGTTTGAGTGTTGATTTTGCAAAAAATTTATATTTGTTTATGGACTATGCTCACCCTTTGTGTTGACAAGATTGAGGAAGCTAAAGTTTGAGACTCTAACTATTTGTTGTAGGACCCCAAGGGCGCTTGAGCATCACCTTTAGAGAGGTTGTGGGCAATCTTGGACAACAGTAGATTGACTTGGCCGTGGACCTTAAGGCACTTATAATTTTCAGATTTCAAGAGTTTTTCATTGGTCATTGAGGTTACCACTTCTTGGAAGATCTCGATCTTGTAATTTTCTCATTCATCTTTTAGGCAGCCCATTAAGAGGCCTTCTACTCATTTTCAAAAAATATAAAATGTCTATTTTCTTGTGGTAGTGTGGGTTATACCCATGGCATCCTTTCTCTCCATTTAGGAAGAGAAATATGTGTGTGGATTAACTCTTTGCATTTCTGTGTCTGTTAACTTTATTTCCAAATTACATGCATTCTCTAATTGGGAATTAACACAACCACACTATCACACTTCACTTTCTAAAGTTTGCTACAATTTCATTTCAGACTTGCATGAATCTATTTCATGTTGCTTTGAGATACAAGTCAATATTTTTCTTTGAGAAATCTACTCCACATGCAAGCATTTTAATTTCTTGCAAACTTTAAATTTGTTTACTAATTCATTTCCATTTAGTGTAACAAATTATTTCATGTATACTTGAGTTCATGCTACATTTTTATCTTGAGTATTGGAGCATACTATTGTTTACTTGAAACAACTTTTTTCTCAATCATATTGATTTGAATCATTCTAATTTACTTACAATCTAATCTCTATTTGAAAGTTACATTTGCAATACACTGTTGAGCACCATTTCCTTACTTTGAAGCATTGCAAATTTAATATTTCTTTGGGAGAACTTACTTGCATTTCGTTTAAGCATTTATATTAGCTTGAATTTCTAATTTACCTCCAAGCATAGGCTTGGTTGATAAACATTATAAGGAAACAAATTTCTTGGAAAATTATTCCAACTGGTACGAAGTAAGATAAAGAGTGTGTGGAATCCTCTATGAAGTTGATTGCTCTGGAGGGATCTGCAACCGGAACTAGGGTTTGAGTTAGGGTTTGGCAGCTGGTAACCATGGTGGGTTGTGGAGGAGGGAGTTCTTCTCCCTTCTACAATCAAATAGCCACGAACAGAAGCAAGGGAACTGGTCTACATTGCTTCAAGAAACCACCGGAGGTGATAGCTGGGGATACTAACACAGGAAATATCAAACCTCACGGACAGAGAGAAAATCATGAGGAAGATAGCAGGGAGAAAAGTAAAGAGGGTAGCAGTCAGAAAGTTGCACCTATGAGTACGACAGGGGTCTATAACCCAAGTCGACCATTATTCCTCGAGTCGTTTTAAGTGACCCAACACTACAGGTGCATAGAGAACACATGGCAGAATACGCGGTTATATGTAAATTTATGGGGATTTGGCCGACGGAAAAGGCCTTAAATGTATGGATAAAGAACCACTGGAAATCGAAGGGAAAAATAAACCTTCACCTTGGAACCAAGGGCTTCTTTACGGTGGTGTTCACGAGCTTAGAAGATAAAGACAGATTGTTCGAGGGAGAACCCTATTTTTACGTTGTTGCAGGCCTTTACATGTGACCATGGGTGATGAACTTTTTCCCAGAATGAGAAATGTTCACTTCAGTACTGGTGATAGGGAGACTTACATGATTGCAAATGTCTATGGTCCTCAAAAACTAAAAGACAAACTCAAGCTTCTCACCTCCCTTGAGAAGCTAAGAGAGAGATATCCTGATATGCCATGGATTTTGGCAGGGGATTTCAACATGATAAAATCTCTTACAGAGAAGAAAGGTGGCACCAGAACACTAGGCAGAGACTCCATTGCCTTCCTGAACTTCATAAATAAAATGAGACTAGTGGATGCTGAAACAATAAATGGCACTTTCACCTGGAACAATAAGAGAGGAGGGGCTTCTCAAGTTGCCTCTAAACTAGATAGATTCTTAATCTCAGAGGACCTCCTTCTCATAGGCCTTGACATGACAGCTCTAATCCTTCCCTTTGGAGGCTCAGACCACTGGCCTGTCCAGCTTGAAGCCACATTTATAGGTACACCAAGGAATAGACCTTTTAGGTTTGAAAATGTCTGGCTCTCTCACCCGAACTTCACCAGCAATATTGACATATGGTGGATGGAATATTTTCCCATTCAAGGCACTAAAATGTTTATGTTGCAACAAAGACTTAAACACGTCAAATCCAGACTCAAAGATTGGAACAAAAAAGAGTTTGGTAATATTTTTAAAGCCAAAAGAGAAGCTGAACAAAAACTCCAGGGGATTAATCATATCATAATCATAGATGGTTTTACCGAGGAAAGGAAAAAAGCTGACTCTCTTAAGAAGGAATGGGAAGATAGGTGCATCGAAGAGGAGATATTATGGAGGCAGAAATCTAGAGTGCGGTGAATTAGAGAAGAGGAAAAAAACACAACTTTTTTTCATAAATCAACTTTGGATCACAGGTCAAATAACAGAATTTCAAAACTCAAAGATTTTCAAGGGAAAGAGCTTCTCTCCCACAAAGAAATGGAATCTGTCCTAGTACAACACTTCCTTAGCAATGCAAAGGAGCCTCTCTTAGATAGGTCACAGTTCATCAACAATTTCACGAAGTACCTTCCCAAGCTTGTAACAAGGGAAGAAAAACACAATCTTAGCAGGCTAGTGTCTGAAGATGAGGTCAGTGAAGTTATCAATGAGATGCAAAATGGGAAAGCTTTGGGCCCGGATGGATTCAATGTGGCCTTCTTCAAGGCATGTTGGAAAACAGTCAAACAAGCCATCCTTGATGTAGTGGAAGACTCCAAAATATCCATAATGGTTTTGAAGGCTCTCAATGCTTCTTTCATAGCTTTGATTCCAAAGCAGGAAAAAGCTATGACACCGGACAGATTCAGACCCATAGCTTTATGTAATGTGGTGTACAATATTATTTCCAAAGTGATCACTAACAGAGTCAAGCCACTTCTTCCAGCTCGTCTCAGAGGAGAAAATTGGTTATGTGGAGGGAAGATAGATTCTCAATAACATCATACAAGCTCATGAGATGGTACACTCCCTTAAAAGCAATAAGCAAGCTGGTATGATTATACAGCTTGACCTAGCGAAACCTTATGACAAGCTAAGCTGGTCTTACATCAGGGAAATGTTGAGAGCTTATGGTTTCGACCACAACTGGATTAGATTAGTTATGGCCCTGGTATCCATGGCTAGCTTTTCAATCCTACTTAATGGCTCGCCCTCCAAAACCTTTATGCCTTCTAGGGGTCTCAGACAAGGAGATCCGCTTTCCCCCTTCCTCTTTGTGATCATGATGGAAGGACTAGGTAGAGCGATAAAAAGTGCAAGTGTTGAAGGAAGAATCTAGGGACTGAAGCTGAACATAGATGGAGCTGTTTCAACTCACCAACAATTTGTGGATGACACTATGCTGCAGGACATTCCCACGGTCAAGGAAGCCAAAGCTTTTAAAAAAATCTTGAACGAATTTGTTATGGCCACTGGTACAGAGGTAGGCCTTGACAAATCAAAAGTTTTCTTTTTTAACGCTGACATTGTTATTCAGAGAAACCTCACCAAAATTCTAGGGTTTCAAAGGGATCAGTTACCTTCTAAGTACCTTGGAATCCCTCTTACGGATAAACCTCTAAGTAGGGGCGTGTGGGAGCCGGTAATTAACAAACTTCATGATAGGATCAGGAAATGGACATGCAGATATTTGAATTTGGCAGGGTGCCTTGTGCTTACAAAGGATGTCCTACAGGCCATACCCATTTTTATAATGTCAGCTCTTCCTGCTCCTAAAGGAGTTATGCAACAGTTCAGGAACATTTAAAGATATTTTCTTTGGGGCAATTTGGAAGAGAAAAATAAATGGCCTTTGGTAGCTTGGGGCAAGTTCGACAAACCTAAGGCCAATGGTGGTTTGGGGCTTCATGACCCTGAAACCCTCAGCAGAGTTTCGGGTGCTAAACTTTGGTGGAGGTGGCTTCAGGGATCGGCAACCCCTTGGGCCAAGCTTTGGAAACAGAAATACACAAATAATTGGCAGGAGAGGGATCATATTTGAATGTTTGGGCTTATCAAGGGCTCCCACATTTGGAATCTGGCTTGGGAAAACAGAGCCATTGTCCAGCAGCACAGCTTCTGGGAGATTTGATATGGGAACTTGACAAGATTTTGGGAGGACAACTGGCAGCAGGAACCAAATTTGTTTAGGGCAAAACTAACCACTTTCAAGAATGACACTGACAACAAAGGCTTATGCATGGTAAGTGACTTCTGTTATCAGGCAAGGAACAATGGTAAATGGATAATATGGAAGGATCTGGGCTACAGTGAAGAGAGCCCTTTGAAAGCTCAGGCAGGCTCTCTTGCTCGGGACTTGGAATAGAGGAAGATTTTGGTATCATCATCATCTGACCAACTGAGATGGGGAACAAACACAAAAGGTAACTGTTACCTCAAAGAAGCTAAATGAATAGCCCTAGGGTTTGATTATCAAAACCCTGATAAGGTATGGAAGGACCTTTGGCAACGCCAGCATTGGATGAAAATAAAGTTGTTTATGTGGCTGGTTCAACAAAAGAAAATTCTAACTTGGGACAGGCAGACTGACAGGGACAGACTCAATATTACCAACACCTTGAAGAATTAGAGAAAAGACTTCTTAGGCAATGAAATCATCAACAAAGCTTGGACTCGAGTTCCAGGCTTCTTAATCTGAGATGTCTGGAAAGAACGCAATGGCAGGATTTTCAAGAATGAAACTGGCTCAACCCAGAACATTGCACAAATATTAAGACAGCTCAAAGACACTGTTGGAGCCCTTTTAGGAAGACCTCCTGAGGACCATACTCTGCCCCAGGACGCTCGTATACTGCTACAGTTGGGTCTCAATTTGCTAGTTCCCAGAGCATAAACAAGGGTGTGAGACAAATAAATACTAGTAAATACATCTGGCAACCTCCTCCTCATGGTTTATTGAAATTCAATATAGATAGAGCCTCTAAAGGAAACCCAGGGATGGTTGGTTTTGGTGGGGTCATCAGAGATGAGTAGGGGTTCATCAGAGATGAGTAGGGGTTCGTTAAGGTTATCTTTCACAGTCATTTGGGGATTGCCACTAATAAAATAGTAGAGCTTATGGCCTTAGAGCAATGCCTCGAAATACTGATCGAGTCAAATTTACATAATGCCATCATTGAAGCAGACTCTGAATTGATTATTAATGCGATCAAGAAGATTTGTAATGGAAAAGCACTGGGAAAAGTTTCAAAACATTGGCGGCTTTTGCAGGTCTTTCAGCGCATTCATACCCACCTACAAACCTTGACAATGGTTAGCTTCATTCATGTGCGAAGGAAAGCCAATATGCTAGCTAATCGTCTGGCGAATGAAGGAGTGTTATGCAAAGAAAGTTACAACATGTATGCTTGGGATTCGACACCCTCCGGAAAATTGCATGAGGATTATCAAACACAAGCGGCCAAATACATGGAGAACTTCCAGACTATCAGGAATGAGCAAGAAAGAAGACCAGAGGAAGCAGGCGTGAGTGGACGAAAAAGTCTTTCTTAACTGTTGATCTCTCAAAAATGTGTGAAACAAAGCTCTCTACAGGGAAGGGGCGCTTGTTGAACAGCAGGCTTCTTAGTAGGTCACCAAACACAGATCTTGATAGCCTTCACCATCGTCTAGATATCGGGTGGGAAAGTGATCGAAGGTTAACTAATCAAGCGGACCTGAAGATTTTAGATTAGCGCTTTATAACCTTCATCGGGTCCGTAAAAGAGGGTAAATACCATGCAAGTTTCCGATCTGATATCGCAGAGGACCGTCAGATCAACTGGGACCTAATCGTATGGATTTCGAGTTCTAAAATTAATTGAAGGTAAAATATTAGACCGGACCTGAACATTTATAAACCAATGGCTCATAATCTTTATCGAGTCCGTGAACTGTGTAAAAGGGGCACTTATTGCCTAGGCGATAGTGTTCGTGACCGTAGGATCTTACGGGATTCAGATCGAAGGGACATTGGGTTTCAACATGGGAGGAGGTTAAGGCCAAGAACGAACCCAAAGTTTTATACTGACAGTTTATTTATCCTGTCAGCTCTGTAAAGCTGGTAAAGGTCCCACATATCTCCAAAGCGATTTCTTTAAAGACCGTTGGATCACGGGAGGTCTTATCGAATGATCGTCGGGTTGGATAATGGGCAGAGGTTTATATGTAAAACTAAGGCATAAGGTTTCGGGTTAATCTTCACTGGGTTAGCCCTTGTTGGTCTTTACATTTGTAGAGACATGTAATATATGTAAATTTTCTTGCGGTTAATAGAAGGCTCCACTCTTACTTGACCAAAAAAAAGAAGATAAAGAGTGTGTGACCCTGCAGTGATGGAGGTGGCTTGTCCCCTTATGGGAATGTAGGCACATGTTGTCTTGTAAGATTTAGAGGACGAGTATCGGTAACAATACCACCATGTCCTCAGCCCCTCTTTCTTACAGTCACCCCATTTTTACCTTTTGGCAAGAGTTCAAAAATAAGATCTCTCACTTAGATCAGGCATATAGCTTAAAATTTACCAAGATAATTGCATCTAAACTTAGTTAAGTGCATTTCGTATTAACACACTTTAATTTTCAAGCTATTTTACTTGCAAATTATTTATATACTTGTCATGATCAAAATGTTTTGAATTGATTATCTCACTTGGGCAAGTACCATATTGTTCTTTTTGCAAAGTGAAGTTTTAGCTTATTTCATGTTGCAAGTTATTTTATTTGCCTCCTTACATGCTCTAGCATTGTGAATGATTATATTTTGAAAACATTTCTTTGGAAGCAATTTCAAATCTTTCTAACATCTTTTTGATTGACAGGTTACTTGTGTTTCACCTTGGATCATTTCCTTTTAGAGAAAGTGTTATTTATTTTAAAGCAATATTGAAGGCACTAGTCTTATATGATCGTCATTGATTTATGTGTTGATGGTTATTGAAGTATATTTCATTTTATATTGCTCATCATATTTGCTGATAATCTCAAGTAATCCAAATTAACCTTGCCATCTCCTAGAAACCTTACATCACCTTTTTTAAATTATCTTTTCATTTAGGGACCACCCCCCTTAGCTTGCCTAGGAGAGAGCTTAAACAGAGAGAGTTGGGAATAGGTGGAAGCCCCATCTCTTAGTTTTTCCACCAGGCATACCTTGTGGGGTTAAGGGCTTTTCTCACTAACTTAGGGGTGTGTGACAGGTGACAACAGTTCCTATGTTGAAAGAACCATGTAAGGAAAATCCTGAGGAAAGCAATATGCGAAGAAGTTGAAGAGAAAAGTGATCAACATCTAATACCTAGAAGGATTGGCTATGACATCTCCATGGAGAAGGTATGAAGACCTTGTTAAAGTCTATAAAGAAATGAGACCCTTGACATTGAATGTCTTAGAGATGGATTCATACATGTGCATGATCGAGATCTCTGAACTACCGTAATTAACCAAGATCTTTTACTTTTGTGATGTTAGCATAATTGCATGTGAAAGAGTATGAAAAGACCACATGTGCATAGTTTAAAGAACATGAAACATAATGACGACTATCAAATCAAAGGAAACACACACATTGATAACGAAGTTCACTCAGTGTGGGTTATGTCTCTAGACCCGGTGTCAAGAGTGGGGAGGTCGCTTCATTAAATGTTGCAAGATGATGATGAGTACATGGTTTATTCTTTCTCATTACAAGGATAAATTCCCTCATCCAGAGTGGCGTGTTTCTCCACGAGACGTTCTTGTCTAGGAAATCTCACTCATATGGGCCCTCCTTCAGCATGATAAGATAATAATTTTTCACATGACGTGGCATACAAGTATCCTTCAAGAAATAGTATCAAGGATCTCAACAACAAAATCATCATCTCAACAAATCAAAAGAAATACATGGCATCACTGCTTCATATACCTTCATTTTCCGGAATGGTCTGAAAATGCAAAGCACAGTTGCAGAAACGGACATCACCGTTGAATTCGTGGCATGAAATCGTCAAAATCTAGACCCTTGGGAATCTTGAAGATTCCTTCCTAGAGATGGGCGAAAAATCTGCAGCTTAGATGAAAATTTTGGGCACACCACTGCACTCCTTGCGAAATTCTAAGAAAAATGACTATGAATTCGACATCATTCTGCCTCTGTAAAAAATCAACCTCTTAGAGAATTTAAAGATTCCTCAAGCATCAAAGAATATTCCTACGAGATTTTGTCTTGAAAAATGTACCCCACTTGGGTTGGGTTCCCCTCTGCACCTATCTCCACTGCACGTCCTCGACCTCCGATCTCTCCTAGGCGAATGACCGAACCAAGTTAAATAATGTTGAGTGGGCGAAGTTACCAACACAAGCCCGTTGGGTTTTTCGTACCCGCACCCAGTTGGTCGGGGGTTTGTCTGGGGTCAAATCCATGTGGTTGTCATTTTGGATATGCGATAATTTATTTTGGTGTTTTTCGTTGGTGTATTGTTTTAAATTGGGTGGTGTGTTATGGTTAATCGTTTGAAGATTTGTTGTGGGGTCACCGAGTGGGGCGGGTCGACCTCCAATCAGCGCGGGTTCAAGCCCCGTCGACCACGCGTATTATGCGTTGGTTGAATGTGGTTGGGCGGGGTCCGGGTCACTCGCGACCTCGACCCAGATATATATATATATATATATATATATATATATATATATATATATATATATATATATTAACCAAATTTTGAGGGTTGGCGGGGATGGCGGCCCTCCACCCAATATATTATTTATCTTTTAATTTTGTTTTACATATTTTAAACCAACCCTTCAATTTTCGTCGATCGATTTTTAAGAGGTCTCTAGAAAAATTAAAGAGGCGACAAATTCGCTCATTCTAGTGGCTATAATCCATGCTCCTATAGCTGCCAAATTGTTGCCTCGTTAGTCACTACCACTCGGCCTAGTTTGACCAAAACTTTGGCCAGCCATAACTTTCACCCACAACTCAGTTTGAGGTGTTGTTCGCACCGCTGGAAAGTTTTCATTGAGATCTTCAATTTGACATTGTTTCCACTTCAATCCAGTGACTTTGATTTTTGAACTTTTCCAAAGCCACTTTTGAATCCTGAGTTTTTTTGGAGCCACCTAAATCATTCCTCCCCACTAAGGATCTTTTGGTCCTCCAAAAGCATGAACATAATCTGCATCTGTTGTGTTACATTGTCTGCACAAACAAGTGTCATGATAGGCCACACTTCCTTCTCCTTCACCCTTGTTCTTCAGAGCCATAAGTGATGAATCAAAACCTGCATCCTTTGCCAACTTATAGTACAATCTGTGCAAACTACATGTTCAATTACATGACCAATCATGACCCAAGCATCCCCATACTTTCCAAGATTTTATAACACTCCTTGGTCAAGTTTACATCATAATAGAAACCAATACCCCATCTATCAAAAAAAAGTCCAAAAACATCATCGTTTCTTTAATCAGCGATAGAAAACATATCATCACTTTTACACTTATGTTGCAACACATGATTTATAAAATGCGGCCATGACAAGCTAACATATCTAGTAAAACCATCTCTCACTCATCAAAGTGAATGGGTCATCTCCTTGTGGCGGATTCACTTGTTGAAAATCTTCACCAACTAGTTCTTGCATGGGTGCTTTGTCCTTGAGACACTGCTTTGGATGGAGCCTCCAACATGTAGCTCTTTGATGTCCACCTCTATTGCAATGATTGCAAAAATTCTTCTTCCTCTAGACTTTCTTAACCTTCTTCCTTCCCTAATGTGGAGAAGGTCTTTCACGTCTCGTCCCCTTTCTTACTGTCATTCTCTTCCAGCACTGGGAAACCACGTGGTTATGCAAGCCACAAAAACTACATGGTTTTCTACGCCATGCTTTATGCTCATCATTAACAATATGCTTGTAATCAAAATGAACTTTAGAGTACTGAGACTTTTTATACCTCTCTCAGCTGTCTTTGGTGCAATCCTGACGATGAGATCTTGCCTTAGCTCTTCCTCTACAATGTGCACTGTCATGGGAGGATTGTGATGTGTTCCCATCATCCTCTTTCCTTGATGGTTTCGACAATGCCTTGGAAGCTTCTACTACCTTTGAGCATTCTCCTTCAGTGTATGCCATCTTGGTAAGGAGTCTCAGGTTGGTTCTTGAAATGGGTACCTCAAGGCTTCCAACAAAAATAGTGTCATGTGAAAATGAAATTGAAGAATGATCAACACTATTTACCTCAGTTGTTGGCTCTAAAGCAGATGATGATGGCTTCGTTAAGCCTTCGTTGCGCTTCAATTTTTCCAAGGCCTCTTCTGTGGCTTGTAACTGATGTTGCAATCTCTGTTTCTCCTCTTTTTCTTCTCGTAGAAGTGTCCTCAATTCAACATTTTCTGCGTTGCGGCAAGTTAATTATCTATCATTTAATTATCAACCTAGGGGTTTCGTAAAACTTTCGAAACATGCATGCACTATATATGTTAGAAATTAACTTTCAATTTAGATCAACCTAACTACAAAAACCAAATAAAGACAAACCAAATTCTACTATTCTAATTCAACAATCAACTCAAAAGAAATTATAGTACAACGGACGGAATTGAAATCTTAATCTTTAAATCTTGCAGGAATTGAAAATCACACCACTCTTTCAGAAATGAAAGCAAAAACAATAATTCTTAACCTCTCACACAGGAAAAGATATGAAAGAAAATAAAAACAAATTCTCTTAACTTCAAGGTAGAAAGCAAATAGAAACAATCACTCTTAACCTCTCACACAGGAACAGATATGAAAGCAAATAAAAACAATTTCTCTTAGCTTCTAGGTAGAAAGCAATAGAAATAGTCACTCTTAACCTCTTACACAAGAAAAGATATGAAAAAAATAAATCTTAATCTATGATAGCAATAAATCTAAATCTATGAAAAACAATAAATCTCACACATTGGTGGTGGCCAATCCAAAAGCATGAGAGATGGAAAGTTAATAGGCTCCAAATGCAAGCATAACCAAATCAAAGTGAACATCACTTATGAGCATGGTGCCAAATCCAAATTCTATATTTAAAACATGAGCATTTCCCCAACTTTGCACATGTCTTTCAAAGGAGAAGGCTCTCCTATTTATACAAAAACATAAGAAGTTACCTCATTAATGGAAGTCCGTTATTCTCTTCCTAGATCCCTAGAAAATCTCATAGAGTTACAACTCAAATAGGTAATGATGAGACACATATCCTCTTTGACCTTTATCCAAATCTTCTTCCACATCTTGAAGGGAATTCGAATTTGATCACTGAAGGCCACATAAGGGTGCCTTGGAACCTTCCAATGACCTACACATGTCATGAAACTCAAGCCACTTTTAAGTATTAGCAAGTATATGTCATTTTTCTAAGTTTTAACCATTTAATTCACTTATATTACTAGAAATCATTAGCTTTTAGAAAACACAAAGGTAACCCATATAATTATGAAAATGGAGGCTAATGAAATATTATATGGCTATGGAGTTGTGACATGTGAGTGAAATGGTGGCAATAAAAGTGAGAGTGGATGATATTTTGAAGACATTTTGGAGACTCTACATACCCCCCAACTGACGTTATTACATGTCCCCATGCAATCTACTACATTTTTTAATCATGGTTTTCTTTTGAATGACTTGGCTTATATCATATGTCCTTAAACTTTGCATTTGGTAGTATTTGACAATCTTATTTCGTTTTGCAAAGTATTTCTTGTCATACATTGAATTGCAACACGTTTGGTTGGTTCTTGTGTGACAACCAAATCTTGATCAGTATTGGTTCTTTTGTTTCAATACCTTGTTCCTTTTTGTTGTGGTATGATTTATTGAAAATACTTAAGAATGCATCTTTGAATCGACCATATAATATGCTCATCATTTAAGAATTTATTTGCAAATCACATAATTTTTTAACCATAATGCAATCATAATTGATTAGGACAAGTATGTTAGAATGAAATGAAGTGAAATGGAATGAAGTGATATGGATGTGATAATAAATGGGTGTCTCTTCCTCCCCCAACTAAAGGTGTTTACAGTTTTTTTCAAATGAGAAAGGAAATATGGTGAAGTATTTTCCAAAAATTATAATTTCAGTATTTAAGGAATTCTATGATTAAAAGATAGAAAAGAACATACCTTTACTTACCTAAGAAGTGGACAAATTGTGCATATGTAAAGAAGTTGTAAATGTTGTTGGATTATGGAATAGAATGTAGAATTTCATCTACTTCTTGGTTGCATAAATGGTGGATGAGGTGGTGAAAGTAGATTCTTTATTTTTGCTATTAAATCTGATGTATCTGCTGCAAAATGTTGAAATGATATAGTCTTCAACTGCTACAAAACCCGATGGTACAATTCTAGTCATGTGAATGAATGTGTTGTTGTCGAGCATGAAGAGAAGTCATTGGATTACCGACCATTGATGAATGGCGTTAACCAATGCGAGGAAAACTCGTCATTAATGTCAACGAGTGCTAAGGTACCTAAGTACATCTTTCAAAGTGCCAATAGATGAGCTGATGTCGAACCACTTACAAGATCCAACGATCAAGGGACATTAATGTATTCCCATGATTTTCAGCGAGAGAACTTGTCATTGATGCATACAAGCCTCAATGTACTAATAAGGACTCTAGCCTTGAACTTAGATAATGTACTGATGTTGATAGGCCAAGACATGTTAGAAGGAAGGCCTTAATGAATCCTCCATCATCTAATGCGAGTATGAAATGATGTTTTTGGAAGGACTGTGAATGAAATTTTTTGTAGTGGATCAAGGTTTATTTAATGGAAAAGAAATGACAAGAGGGTAAACAAGTGAACGGAAAGCAAAGCGAAAAATCAGCATGTAAGTGAGATGAATGTCTCTATTAACGGGTTAATGAATGGAAATTATGGAAAATGTGAAGGAAACATGTGACTCTTTGCAAGGAAAACGGTGATGACGATGCTTAGCGAAAATGCTTGGATAGCTTGTGATTTTGGAGAGGAAAAATGATGGCATTTATGGATGATAGAAATGGATTCAATTGGTTCATGTTTCTTGAAATTGGTCGTAGAAAACCAATCATGCATAAATTGTCTTCCTTCAATTCTCTGATTTCCCTGGAACCTGAAAATAAACATGGAACTAACATTGCAACAAACATAAGTGTGTTTAAAGAGAAGTGATCAATTTCTTTAGGTACATACGAAAAATTTGCATAATTGACAGGTTCATGATGTGTTTTCATTTCAAATGGTTAGTCCAATTTCATAATTGCAATAATAAATCCAATTTCTAAAAGAAAACAGTTTCCTCAATTTATGATTGAATCATAGCATTTCATAAAGATAAAAAAAAAAGTATTATTTGCGAATGCTTGATAACTCCTGCAAAACAATGTTCGATAAAAAATTCATCAATCAATCTTGCAGATAAAGCGCCTTCATAGTTAATCTTCTTTCCTGCATCATACTTGAAAACATAATAATTAGACAAATCCAATAAATTTTGATCATGATTTTCTGATTAGAATGTATTAACAAATAAATCATTGAGTTAAATACAGAGCTGCAGAATTGTTGGTCAGCTGCAAAATTGACCAGTTTCTGTAGCTAAAATCTTGAACAGACAGTTAAGTACACACAACTATGCATCTTTGTTATGAACAAATAACCAATTCAATCTTCAAATTGATCAATACCTCTTCTAGAAAAAATTAGCAAATAGAACAATTTCCTATTTTTTATTATTATTATTATTTTTAAATTTATTTCTTGCTTCGATAAGTGTGTTTGAGTGGACCATTAGAACAATCTTTTTCTCAATTTGCTCCAGATTTCACAAAAAAAAAAAAAATCGATAATTTTTCTCATGGCTATTTTCTTGAAAAACAATAAAATATACAATCTAAAAAAAGTTAATGAAATATTTACAACACTTGAACTGTAAAATAAATGTACATAAAGGAAAAACAAAAACACGTACAAACTAAAATATATATATACAAAAAGTAAAAATAAAAATAAAAGAATCATAACAAAGCTTATAACGCAAATGTTATTAAAAAACACTTCATTAAACAAAAAAAGACAAAAAGCAAAAACAAAAACAAATATTATACAAAACATATAATGCATTTTAAATATTATACATAACATATAACATTTAAAAAAACACAGTGTAACAACAAAATAAAACATAACAAAAATAAATGTAATATAAAAACAAAATTGCCATGTAAATCGTTTCATAGTGAAGGCCATCAAATACAAATGTGAGGGCATTAATTGGTTGAGAAGTAGTAACAAACAGAACTCCATATCTTACAACTACCAAGACTGAATGTAAAATAGGAGTGCAATGTACATTTGACAATTTTAAGTGTATTTTAATATACAGTTGCTTTTCGACATAATAATTCACCTGCAAACTCCTAAATGTTGCGTACAATAGATTCTCAATTCGATCAATAGGCCAGGATGCCCAACGAGAGAAGATACCACAAAACTTCACATAATATCTACATGGCAGATCTACCTCCTGTAGATGAGGAAAATCAGATCAGGGCCGCAACTGTTGTTTGTGTATTAATTAAAAATCGTTTTTTTTCTCACGCAATTTTCCAAGTAAGGCTTTTGAGAACCCCGAATATCTCCCAATCGATTATGAATTTGAGAAAATCGCTCTTGGGTATTATAATTTACCCCGTTCCTAGAAAATCCCATGTTTTATTTTTCTAAGATTTTATTTCATTTTCTCACAAAACGAGTTTTAAAATAACGTGTCAAAACTTCTATGCGTTTTCTCTGCTTCAGGTAACTTCTTCTAACGTTGGTGGGTTCTATCAAATACAGGAAAATATGCATTCATATGGTGCAGTATGTATGTGCTTTATCACTCACGGCCCCGGTTCTTCATTTGGGGTAACATTTGTAACGGGAAAAACAATTTGTCGGTTTTATGTGACCATAAGTAGCGATGGAAGATGTCTCCATGTATTTTTCTGGACAAAAGATTCTTGTGGGTTTAGAGATTGCATATTGTTGTGCCCTAACCGTCTGAGTCGAGTGAGAGTGTGGGAAAGCAATGGATCATAATGCTCAGAAACAAAACAGATGTTTTTGAACTTTGCAATTGAGTTCTATCTAGAGGGCTTCCATTTTTTGTTTTTTACTTTTTGTTTTTAACACAATTTTTTTTCAAAAAAATACTTGACGAAACATGAGTTTAACTATAAAATTCTACACTCACGTTTTTACCAGTCATGTTGGCCCCCTGGATGGTAGCAAAATTAAATTTTTGTGGTATGGATCTCCCACGGTCTCATGCTAAAACAATGAAATCCTTTGCCCTCTAAAATGGAGTTTGGTAACCAGATACGCAACAAATTAGATCAAATTCAAAACAATAATTACTTTTTTATTATGATGGATTTTTGAATTTGGATTCCATGCTAACGCAATTTTTTTTCTTTAAAAGTTGCATGAGAGTCTAAATTGTCAATTTCTTAATTCTCTTAAAAAAAGGAATTGATAATTTTTATTTAAAAATTTACATTTCCCTTATTCAAAAAAAAAGAATTTTTTCATTTTTATTTTTTTCATGTTATTTTTTTTAATTGAAATTCTAATATGATTTTTTTATTATTTAAAATCAAAACATGAATTTTTTTATTGAAAGTATTTGTGATGTTAATAAAAAAAATGCAATCAAGCTTGATTTTATTTCCTAATTTATCTACTTGAAAGATATTATTTATCTATTTATTTTTATTTTTTTAAGTATATGAATGTTTCCAATGGAGCCATTTACAGATTAGACTTTCTAGAACGTTCATATCCAAATTTGCAAAATGTACCTGATTGTGCATGAGGACATGAAAAATCATTTTAACCTTTAGATTTGCCGCAAGGATCTCTTGAAGAATGGATGAATGTCGTGGCACAATCACGTTTCGATACCATTCTTCAATGTAGTCTTTGTGCTCCAAAGAATGTTTGATCTACATTCTAGATCCTTTGTCCATAAATGGTTGATATCGGATTAGATATATATATATATATATATATGATATGCAACTAAATGATTCATGCATCTACATGCTCTAATCGTGTATCTAGAAAAAAAACTGAAAAATGAACTTTAGACTGAAAGCTAGTTCCTATGCATGCTTCCCCGGCAATTGCGCCAATATTTTGAGACAGATTTATTACCTATCATTTTATTGTGAACCCGGGGGTTTCGTAAAACTTGCAAAGCATGCATGCACTATATATGCTAGAAATTAACTTTCAATTTAGATAATTGTACCTACAAAACCAAATAATGACAAACCAAATTCTCCTATTCTAATTCAACAATCAACTCAAAAGAAATTATAGCACAATTATAGTACAGCGCACGGAATTGAATTCTTAATCTTTAAATCTTGTAGGAATTGAAAAGCACACCACTCTTTCAGAAATGAAAGAAAAAAACAATCATTCTTAACCTCTCACACAAGAAAAGATATGAAAGAAATAAAACAAATGCTCTTAACTTCAAGGTAGAAAGCAAATAGAAACAATCACTCTGAACCTCTCACACAGGAAAAGATATGAAAGCAAATAAAAACAATTGCTCTTAACTACTAGGTAGAAAACAAATAGAAACAATCACTCTTAACCTCTCACTCAGGAAAAGATATGAAATAAATAAATCTTAATCTATAAAAGCAATAAATCTAAAACTATGAAAAACAATAAATCTCATACATTGTTGGTGGCCAATCCAAAAGCATGAGAGATTGACAGTTGATAGGCTCCAAATACAAGCATAACCAAATCAAAGTGAACATCACTAATGAGCATGGTGCCAAATCCAAATTCTATATTCAAAACATGAGCATTTCCCCAACTTTACACATGCCTTTGAAAGGAGAAGGCTCTCATATTTATACAAAAACATAAGAAGCTACCTCATTAATGGAGGTCCATTATTTTCTCCCTAAATGCTTAGAAAATCTCACAGAGTTACAACTCAAATAGGTAATGATGAGACACATATCCTCTTTGACCTTTATCCAAATCTTCTTCCATATATTGAAGGGAATTCGAATTTGATCATTGGAGGCCATATAAGGGTGCCTTGGAAGCTTCCAAATGACCTACACATGTCATGAAACTCAAGCCACTTTTAAGTATTAGCAAGTATATATTATTTTTCTAAGTTTTAACCATTTAATTCATTTATAATACTAGAAATTATTAGCTTTTGGAAAACACAAAGGTAACCCATATAATTATGAAAATGGAGGCTAATGAAAGATTATATGGCTATGGAGTTGTGACATGTGAGTAAAATGGTGCCGATAAAGGTGAAAGTGGATGATACTTTGAAGACATTTTCGAGACTCTACATTCTTCTTGAAGGCTCTGATTGATCTCCTCATTTGAATGATGATGAAGATGAATAATCATTGGAAGATGGAGATGGAGCATTGTCCTATGCTCTTTCGTTCTCTTGTTCCTCTCTTGCCATTTTCTACTCATAATTTGTATACATCAAATCTACCATGTTGGCCATCTTGTAGAAGGCCCCGTAGATATCTCTGTCATCTTCAATTTTCTTTCTAGTTGCATGTTCAATCATTCACACTCGCAATTCGCATCAACAAGAAGACCTCTCTGATACCAAATGTTGAGTCTTGAAAATGTCATTCATTTCCATTACACTTTCACTATTATATCCATTATATCACCTCCATTTCACTACTATGTCACCACATTCATCCCACTTTCATTATCATTGGGCCACCTTTATGTTTTTCCAATCTTTATTATTTCTAAGCCTTTTAAGTGAATTTGTGGTTAAACATTAGAAAATAATGTGCATGTGTTTATACCTAACAAATGGGTTGAGATTGTTGACATGTGTAGGTTGAAAGGAGGCTTCTAGAAGACCCTTATGTGGCACCCCAAGGCCAAATTCGAATTTGAGTGGAAAGAATCATGGGATCATGAGGATATGTGTCACATCTCCTAATTGTATTGTAACTCTAAGACATGTGTCTTATCAGTTCCTATTTTGATTAGGACTCTAGAGGTAGAGAGAGAGATTCATGGATTCTCATTAATGAGATGGCTCTCATCTTTTTGTATAAATAGGAGATCTCTCTCCTTCATTTGTTAGTCCTCTTTAGCTTAGAGTTTGGAGTTCTTAAGTATTTTTAGCTTGTGAGTTTGTAGTTCTTCCTTGATGGCTTTTGAAAGCTTTGGAGAGCTTTGTTGTACTTTGTAATTTTAAAGAATTTGAATAAAGCTTTGATGTTCTCAACATGGAAGGAGATGTGAAGTAGATGTCATGGAGCACATTAGAATGTAAGGTAGAGTAGATTTCATTTTGTAATTTTGCTTTGATTTCATTATGTCATTTGATTGCTTTCAAGTTGGTAGATTAGATTTTTCATTCATGCAATTTTAATTCATGCAAGTGTGTTCAACCGGTTGATTGTAGGTTAATAATGCACATAGCTTTTTAATGACTAATGACATGACAGAATCATCTTGTCCTTCTGCTGATTTATTTTTTTGAGTTCTAATACCAACATTGTTATTTCTTTCAGCTTTGTTTTGCTCATTTACTTTCATGCAATTTAGATATCATATTACTCAACTTGATCATGATTGCTTCCCATAACGTAGATTGAGCTGAAGGGTAAAGGATCAGAAGAGTTGAAGTAGTGTGATTAGTTTCCTTTATGCAATTTAGATATCATATTGCTTAACTTGTTCATCATTGCTTCCCATAAGGTAGATTGAGCTGAAGAGTAAAGGATCAGAAGAGTTGAAGTAGTGTGATTAGTTTCCTTTATGCAATTTAGATATCATATTGCTTAACTTGTTCATGATTGCTTCCCATAAGGTAGATTGAGCTGAAGGGTAAAGGATCAGAAAAGTTGAAGTAGTGTGAATTAGTTGCTTTACTTTCAGTCTTTGAGTTGCTTTAAGTTCAGTTTTTACTTTCTTCAGTTTTCTTTCTATACAGCAGCAAGGATACTGGGTTTCATAGTCACTAGCTCATTGATTGGTTATTGCATTCTATTTTGATTGAAGTAGCTGCATATTTACACTTTTGTTTAAGTACTAATTCCATCAATAACATGTTTTAAAATCTTTTGAAGTGCTAAGTTTTGGAAGTTACCATTAGGGACATAGGCCTTGTCTTGAAATCTCTATTCATACTTGTCCTTTAAAATTATTCTTAAAACCTTAGAATAGGATTTCCATTTGCATTAGACGCTTTAGGAAACCAACAAAAACAAAAACCCAAAACAAAATAAAATCTATAAAACAACGAAGTAAGAAAAAGGTTAAATAATCACATATGGTGCACCACACTTCATCAGTTTACGATACCCGGATTGATAATTTATGTAGAGCAATTTAAGACGTTAAATTGACTAAACATTTTGGCGTTGTTGTCGGGGAAGTGTAATTACGAGACCTTATTTCTTACATTTAAAAAAAAAATTAACAATTCTTGAGTATGCTCTCCTCCTGCACTTCGTGTGATATGGAGGATCAGAAAAAGGATTGTTAAGTAAAAAAAAAAAAGAAATAATAATTCTTGAGTATGCTCTCCTCCTGCACTTTGTGTGATCTGGAGGATCAGAAAAAGAATTGTTATGTAAAAAAAAAAAAAAAAAAAAGGAGACAAAATAAACTTCAACATTTCAATTGATTCAATAAAAAAAATGAAACTCAACTGCTTTGATTGTCCAAAATTATCTGGTTATGGTTTGTAGTGGTCTTCAAAACATTGTATCCTGTTTTAATAAGGTTTTGCAACTTAGCTGCGGAAACTGCCCTGATTCCGCAGCTAGTTGAGAATTCCGCAGTTGTTTCAAGGTTTAGCAGGTTACAAGCGTCCAATGGAGAAATCGACCACATGGGCATCTCTAGAGTGGTCCCGACATGGATCCTATCCTAATCACCCAACTCAGATCGAAAAAAAAAAAAAAACCAGCTTATATGGCTATCTCCATTCCTAGTTTTTGTTGTGGCCTCAATAGAAAATCTTCATTCATGTTCAAAGATTTGGCCCTAAAACGAACCTGCAAAAGAATTAGCTTCCTCTAGTTGTTTTTCTGAAACTTGTAATCAATAGCAGCAGGCCATTGTTAGTAAAAATCTTCAACACTCATCCATATTCCATCCATTTGCTGAAGTATCATTAGCATTGTTACCACCGCTATTTGTCATCTCAATTATTTCTCCTCACCGATTGAAAGAATTCGACCGAGGTTAGGAGTTATTTTTACCTTGAACTGAATCAGAAAATCAGCTGAAGAAGTAGGTTTCCCACAATATCCGAAGCCCCGAAACTTGTGAAATTCTTTTATCCCTCTATCCAGCCAAAACATTCCAAGTAAAACTATACCTATATGGAGATACTTGCCAACATTTATGATTAAATCAGTAAATTTCCAATGTGATGCAAGGATCATAATATAGGATTATATTGTATTACGCTATTGATTCAAGAGAACATGCAATATCAATTGAGTGGAGGTTCATTACAACGTATTTATACAAAGAGCAGGGAGCACGGTCCAAGAAGCAAAAACATATAACCAAGAGAAAAATACTTGTTCAGGATGTCCTTGAAAATTCTAGCACCATTCATTTTCTATTTCCTGTGTTCCAAATTGCAAATCAAGCCAAAAAGCCGAATGAAGCAATTCATCAAAATACAGAACAGTTAATCCAAAAATGCGTAATAGTTGAAAAACGTCAAATTTCAAACGCTTGATTTGCTCAAACGGAGGCGAATTTCAAGAAAATAAAACATGGGTTTTTTCGCCAGCTGGGTTAATTAGATAACCCAGAAACCGTTTGAAGAAATTTGTGGCAGTCTGAGAGAAATCCTCGGTTCTTTGGAGCCTCTTTTTTGCCGCCGCGTGAAGGAAAACGAAATTTGAATTAATTAACTGATAGTTTGATGTGTGATTCAATTCGGCGTGCCTAAGGAAGGGAATTCTAATTGGGAATCAACTATATGCTGGAATCTAAAACCTGATTACACGCCTTCCATATTAATAAACTCACCCCTGTTTAGAGACTTATTCCAATTGAACACGACTCTCTGTCATTAAACCCCATGAAGTCACTGCCACCCATCTGTACCTGTTCCGTTACTTCCAGTTAAATGTTGGGGGAAAATGGAATAGGGAAGATAATGATTATACGCATGCTGAAACCAGATCTTGTAGACAGATGTGGAGAATCTTGAATCCAATGTGCCATACAAACCATAGAGGATCAACGGAAGTTCCAGTCAACTGTTAGGCATTTATTGCACACAAAAAAAAACCGTGATTCATATACGCACACTCAATTCACATCTGATGTCATGAAACCACTTCAAATTGAAAAATTAATATAGTAAATCTTTTCTGATGGAAAATTACACGAGTTACAATTGCATACTTGGATTCAAAACAACGTATTGTTACAGCATAAAGCTGCACAAATAGTCCAGTCTCTGCTCAAGCCAAACAATTATGTTATTATTGAGCACGACCTCAGTATCATTGACTATTTATCAGATTTTATTTGTTGTCTGTATGGGAATCCTGGGGCTTATTGTGTAGTAACACTGGCATTTTCAATTAGAGAAGGGATCAATATCTTTTTGGTTGGTTTTGTTTCAACTGAAAACCTCTGTTTTAAAGATGAATCACTCACTTTTAAGGTTACAGAAACTCCACAGGAAAGTGCAAAAGAGATAAAAAGCTATGCATGAAAAAAGTATCCAAAATATGCGTAAAACTGATGGTTGACTGTTCCAGCCACTTTCCGTAGCTGGCTTAACTTTCCGCAGCTGGCTCAACTTTCCGCAGTTGTTTTGTTAAACTCTAGGTTGCAGGTGTCATCAAGCAAAACAAGCCACATGGGTAGCTAGGGGAATGTCAGTACATGGATGGTGTCCTATTCATTCGGTCAAATTTGATGAAAAAGACCCCGGTCAAAGGGAAGTCAAGATGAGTGTTATCACTAAGTCGCCACATTCAGTCGCCACACTGAGTCGCTGCATGTCAAGAAAAAATAATAATTTTGAATCAATGAAATGAACAAGTTATTTGCTCACTTTTCTGAAGGTATTGATTAATTTTGGATTGATGATGAAATATGAATGGCTAACTTTGTATCCAAGATTTTTAGCTACAGAACCGTGCACATTCCGCAGCTAAAGTCCAATTCCGCAGCTGTTCTCTAATTCCGCAGCCAGAAAAACCTCATTGTTCAAATCAGCCTAACTTTTTCATGCAAAATCAGATTTTGATGATTTAAATACTATTGGAAAGATCTCAACAAGATCTACACAATGAGAAATGGCAAATAATGAAATAAATTGCTGAAAAGAAGCAACATCAACTTGAGGTACTAATTCCAAATTAGGTATAAATTATTTTGATTTTTCCTTTGAGAACTTGTTTCACTAATACAAATTCTTAGTTTTTGTGTAAATATCATAACTAGAGAGATTGGCCATCTCTCTCCTTTGATAATCTTACATTCCATTGCAGAAGAAGTATTAGTTTTTTTTGCAGGTTCCAGGAGGAAGGACAAATGACTACAAGAGAATGGTGTCTCTCTAAGAGACCAATTTGTTTCATAAGAGGATGATTAATAACAAAGAGGAAATATGCTGATGCAAAATCAGATCCAAACACTTGAAAAATTTTCAGATAATATTGTCTCCATCACATCCATACTTCATAATAAACCATTCACCTCATTCCACTCCATACTTTCCACTTACATTCACATACACTTTCCATCTATTTTTGTCCATTCATAACCCACAAATAAAAGCAAGAGGCTCATTCATATGTTTATTTCCCATTGCCATTTCTACTCTCCATTGCCATTTTCCATTTCATCTTCCATTTTCTGTCATTTTCATTCCGCAAATAAACCCTGCTTCAATGCAAATTATTGAGTCCATAGTCCTTTGAGTCTAAGTTCTTTGTAAAAACACCTTGAGGCTTGCATGCCTTAATGGCAAGTCCTCACGCTGACAAACAATGGGAATACATTAATGTCCCTTGTTCGTTAGATCTTCTAGGTGACTCGACATCAGCAAATTCATTCGTACCTAGCAAGATGTGTTTGGGCATCTTGACTCTCATTGTCATCAATGGTGAGAGTTCTCGTGTTGACTAGTGGCATCCATTAATGGCCACTAATCCAACAATTTCCTACTATGTTCGACATCAGAACATCTTTTCACATAGTAGGAATTGTGCCAATGAGTTTTGAAGACATGAAGACTATTATTTTCAACATTTTGGAGCAGATTCAGCAAGCTTTAGTAGAAGCAATAAAAAGTCAGCTTATCTCTCTATCCATGACTCCTCTTATTCAGCCACTTGAAGAAGAATATGATCAGAAATTTTAAGCCACTACACATACAACTCATCCATTCCAAAGGGTAAGTGAAGGTGCGGCATTTTCTAACTTTTGACCATAGAATTCCATAAAAAGCTAGAATGCTAATTGTTGGAAAAACATTTATCTTCCTCATTTCATAAAATTGCCAATACATCAGTTGGGGGGGAATACATTCATATTCATATCTTGCCATGTCCATATCATATTCAGGAGCTCACATACTTCCAACATATATTAATTATTATATTGCTATTATGAGCATACAATGGCTTTTGAAAAAGTGCTTAAAGGATAAATTGGATACAAACAAAATCATGGTTGTCACACAAGAACCAACCATCATGCAATCCAATAAAGATATATTTTGCAACAATAATCAAAATATCATTATGCAAAGTTCAAAGATCAAAATAGAAGGCAAAAAAAAAATGGTTGTAACACAAGAACCAACCATGTTGCAAGTCAAGTAAAACACTTTGCAGAAATATGAAGTTATCAAATGATATCATGCAAAGTTAAGCCAAAGCTCAAGGATCAAAAGAGTTAATGTAATATATATTGCATGAGGACATGCAATAGCTTCAGTTGGGGGGTATGTTGAGTCTTGAAAATGTCATTCATTTCCATTACACTTTCACTATTATGTCAATTTTATCACCTCCATTTCACTACTATGTCACCACATTCATCCCACTTTCATTATCATTCGGTCACCTTTATGTTTTTCCAATCTTTATTATTTCTAAGCCTTTTAAGTGAATTTGTGGTTAAACATTAGAAAATAATGTGCATATGTTTATACATAACAAATGGGTTGAGATTGTTGACATGTGTAGGTTGAAAGGAGGCTTCTAGAAGACCCTTATGTGGCACCCCAAGGCCAAATTCGAATTTGAGTGGAAAGAATCATGGGATCATGAGGATATGTGTCACATCTCCTAATTGTATTGTAACTCTAAGAAGACATGTGTCTTATCAGTTCCTATTTTTATTAGGACTCTAGAGGTAGAGGGAGAGATTCATGGATTCTCATTAATGAGATGGCTCTCATCTTTTTGTATAAATAGGAGATCTCTCTCCTTCATTTGTTAGTCCTCTTTAACTTAGAGTTTGAAGTTCTTAAGTCTTTTTAGCTTGTGAGTTTGTAGTTCTTCCTTGATGGCTTTTGAAAGCTTTGGAGAGCTTTGTTGCACTTTGTAATTTTGAAGAATTTGAATAAAGCTTTGGTGTTCTCAACATGGAAGGAGATATGAAGTAGATGTCATGGAGCACATTAGAATGTAAGGTAGAGTAGATTTCATTTTGTAATTTTTCTTTGATTTCATTATGTCATTTGATTGCTTTCAAGTTAGTAGATTAGATTTTTCATTCATGCAATTTTAATTCATGCAAGTGTGTTCAACCGGCTGATTGTAGGTTAATAATGCACATAGCTTTTTAATGACTAATGACATGACAAAATCATCTTGTCCTTCTGCTGATTTATTTTTTTGAGTTCTAATACCAACATTGTTATTTCTTTCAGTTTTGTTTTGCTCGTTTACTTTCATGCAATTTAGATATCATATTACTCAACTTGTTCATGATTGCTTCCCACAAGGTAGATTGAGCTGAAGGGTAAAGGATCAGAAGAGTTGAAGTAGTGTGATTAGTTTCCTTTATGCAATTTAGATATCATATTGCTTAATTTGTTCATCATTGCTTCCCATAAGGTAGATTGAGCTGAAGGGTAAAGGATCAGAAGAGTTGAAGTAGTGTGATTAGTTTCCTTTATAAAATTTAGATATCATATTGCTTAACTTGTTCATGATTGCTTCCCATAAGATAGATTGAGCTAAAGGGTAAAGGATCAGAAAAGTTGAAGTAGTGTGAATTAGTTGCTTTGCTTTCAGTCTTTGAGTTGCTTTAAGTTCAGTTTTTACTTTCTTCAGTTTTCTTTTTATACAGCAGCAAGGATACTGGGTTTCATAGTCACTAGCTCATTGATTGGTTATTGCATTCTATTTTGATTGAAGTAGCTGCATATTTACACTTTTGTTTAAGTACTAATTCCATCAATAACATGTTTTAAGATTTTTTGAAGTGCTAAGTTTTGGAAGTTACCATTAGGGACATAGGCCTTGTCTTGAAATCTCTATCCATACTTGTCCTTTAAAAGTATTCTTAAGACCTTAGAATAGGATTTCCATTTGCATTAGACACTTTAGGAAACCAACAAAAACAAAAACCCAAAACAAAATAAAATCTATAAAACAACAAAGTAAGAAAAAGGTTAACTAAGCACATATGGTGCACCACACTTCATCAGTTTACGATACCCGGATTGATAATTTATGTAGAGAAATTTAAGACGTTAAATTGACTAAACATTTTGGCGCCGTTGCCAGGGAAGTGTAATTATGAGACCTTATTTCTTACATCTAAAAAAAAAATTTAACAATTCTTGAGTATGCTCTCCTCCTGCACTTCGTGTGATCTGGAAGATCAGAAAAAGGATTGTTTAGTAAAAAAAAAAGAAATAATAATTCTTGAGTATGCTCTCCTCCTGCAATTTGTGTGATCTGGAGGATCAAAAAAAGATTTGTTATGTAAAAAAGGAAAAAAAAAAAGAAAAAAAAAAGAAAAAAAAAAAAGAGACAAAATAAACTTCAACATTTCAATTGATTCAATAAAAAAAAATGAAACTCAACTGCTTTGATTGTCCAAAATTATCTGGTTATGGTTTGTAGTGGTCTTCAAAACATTGCATCCTGTTTTAATAAGGTTTTGCAACTTATCTGCGGAAACTGCCCTGATTCCGCAACTAGTTGAGAATTCCACAGCTGTTTCAATTTTTAGCAAGTTACAAGCGTCCAATGGAGAAATAGACCACATGGGCATCTCCAGAGTCGTCCTGACATGGATCCTATCCTAGTCACCCAACTCAGATCGAAAAAAAAAAAAAAAAAAAAAAAAAAAAAAAAAAAAAAAAAAAAAAAACCAGCTTATATGGCTATCTCCATTCCTAGTTTTTGTTGTGGCCTCAATAGAAAATCTTCATTCTTGTTCAAAGCTTTGGCCTTAAAACGAACCTGCAAAAGAATTAGCTTCCTCTAGTTGTTTTTCTGAAACTTGTAATCAATAGCAGCAGGCCATTGTTAGTAAAAATCTTCAACACTCATCCATATTCCATCCATTTGCTGAAGTATCATTAGCATTGTTACCACTGCTATTTGTCATCTCAATTATTTCTCCTCTCCGATTGAAAGAATTCGACCGAGGTTAGGAGTTCAATTTACCTTGAACTGAATCAGAAAATCAGCTGAAGAAGTAGGTTTCCCACAATATCCGAAGCTCCGAAACTTGTGAAATTCTTTTATCCCTCTATCCAGCCAAAACATTCCAAGTAAAACTATACCTATATGGAGATACTTGCCAACATTTATGAGTAAATCAGTAAATTTCCAATGTGATGCAAGGATCATAATATAGGATTATATTGTATTACGCTATTGATTCAAGAGAACATGCAATATCAATTGAGTGGAGGTTCATTACAACGTATTTATACAAAGAGCAGGGAGCACGGTCCAAGAAGCAAAAACATATAACCAAGAGCAAAATACTTGTTCAGGATGTCCTTGAAAATTCTAGCACCATTCATTTTCTATTTCTTGTGTTCCAAATTGCAAATCAAGCCAAAAAGCCGAATGCAGCAATTCATCAAAATACAGAACAGTTAATCCAAAAATGCGTAATAGTTGAAAAACGTCAAATTTCAAACGCTTGATTTTCTCACACGGAGGCGAATTTCAAGAAAATAAAACATGGGTTTTTTCGCCAGCTGGGTTAATGAGATAACCCAGAAACCGTTTGAAGAAATTTGTGGGGGTCTGAGAGAAATCCTCGGTTCTTTGGAGCCTCTTTTTTGCCGCCGCGTGAAGGAAAACGAAATTTGAATTAATTAACTGATAGTTTGATGTGTGATTCAATTCGGCGTGCCTAAGGAAGGGAATTCTAATTGGGAATCAACTATATGCTGGAATCTAAAACCTGATTACACGCCTTCCATATTAATAAACTCACCCCTGTTTAGAGACGTATTCCAATTGAACACGACTCTCTGTCATTAAACCCCATGAAGTCACTGCCACCCATTTGTACCTGTTCCGTTACTTCCAGTTAAATGTTGGGGGGAAATGGAATAGGGAAGATAATGATTATATTCATGCTGAAACCAGATCTTGTAGACAGATGTGGAGAATCTTGAATCCAATGTGTCATACAAACCATAGAGGATCAACGGAAGTTCCAGTCAACTGTTAGGCATTTATTGCACACACAAAAAAAACCGTGATTCATATACGCACACTCAATTCACATCTGATGTCATGAAACCACTTCAAATTGAAAAATTAATATAGTAAATCTTTTCTGATGGAAAATTACACGAGTTACAATTGCATACTTGGATTCAAAACAACGTATTGTTACAACATAAAGTTGCACAAATAGTCCATCTCTGCTCAAGCCAAACAATTATGTTATTATTGAGCACGACCTCAGTATCATTGACTATTTATCAGATTTTATCTGTTGTCTGTATGGGAATCCTGGGGCTTATTTTGTAGTAACACTGGCATTTTCAATTAGAGAAGGGATCAATATCTTTTTGGTTGGTTTTGTTTCAACTGAAAACCTCTGTTTTAAAGATGAATCACTCACTTTTAAGGTTACAGAAATTCCACGGGAAAGTGCAAAAGAGATAAAAAGTTATGCATGAAAAAAGTATCCAAAATATGCGTAAAACTGATGGTTGATTGTTCCAACCACTTTCCGCAGCTGCCTTAACTTTCCGCAACTGGCTCAACTTTCTGCAGCTATTTTGTTAAACTCTAGGTTGCAGGTGTCATCAAGCAAAACAAGCCACATGGGTAGATAGGGAATGTCAGTACATGGATGGTGTCCTATTCATTCGGTCAAATTTGATAAAAAAGACCCTGGTCAAAGGGAAGTCAAGATAAGTGTTATCACTAAGTCGCCACATTCAGTCGCCACACTGAGTCGCCGCATGTCAAGAAAAAATAATAATTTTGAATCAATGAAATGAACAAGTTATTAGCTCACTTTTCTGAAGGTATTGATTAATTTTGGATTGATGATGAAATATGAATGGCTAACTTTGTATCCAAGATTTTTAGCTACAGAACTGTGCACATTCCGCAGCTAAAGTCCAATTCCGCAGCTGTTCTCTAATTTCGCAGCCAGAAAAACCTCATTGTTCAAATCAGCCTAACTTTTTCATCCAAAATCATATTTTGATGATTTAAATACCATTGGAAAGATCTCAACAAGATCTACACAATGAGAAATGGCAAATAATGAAATAAATTGCTGAAAAGAAGCAATATCAACTTGAGGCACTAATTCCAAATCAGGTATAAATTCTTTTGATTTTTCCTTTGAGAACTTGTTTCACTAATACAAATTCTTAGTTTTTGTGTAAATATCATAACTAGAGAGATTGGCCATCTCTTTCCTTTGATAATATTACATTCCATTGCAGAAGAAGTATTAGTTTTTCTTGCAAGTTCCAGGAGGAAGGACAAATGACTACAAGAGAATGGTGTCTCTCTAAGAGACCAATTTGTTTCATAAGAGGATGATCAATAACAAAGAGGAAATATGTTGATGCAAAATCAGATCCAAACACTTGAAAAACTTTCAGATACTATTGTCTCCATCACATCCATACTTCATAATAAACCATTCACCTCATTCCACTCCATACTTTCCACTTACATTCACATACACTTTCCATCTATTTTTGTCCATTCATAACCCACAAATAAAAGTAAGAGGCTCATTCATATGCTTATTTCCCATTGCCATTTCTACTCTCCATTGCCATCTTCCATTTCATCTTCCATTTCCTGTCATTTTCATTCCGCAAATAAACCCTGCTTCAATGAAAATTATTGAGTCCATAGTCCTTTGAGTCTAAGTTCTTTGTAAAAACACCTTGACGCTTGCATGCCTTAATGGCAAGTCCTCATGCTGACAAACAATGGGAATACATTAATGTCCCTTGTTCGTTAGATCTTCTAGGTGACTCGACATCAGCAAATTCATTCGTACCTAGCAAGATTTGTTTGGGCATCTTGACTCTCATTGTCATCAATGGTGAGAGTTCTCGTGTTGACTAGTGGCATCCATTAATGGCCACTAATCCAACAATTTCCTACTATGTTCGACATCAGAACATCTTTTCACATAGTAGGAATTGTGCCAATGAGTTTTGAAGACATGAAGACTATTATTTTCAACATTTTGGAGCAGATTCAGCAAGTTTTAGTAGAAGCAATAAAAAGTCATCTTATCTCTCTATCCATGACTCCTCTTGTTCAGCCACTTGAAGAAGAATATGATCAGAAATTTTCAGCCACTACACATACAACTCATCCATTCCAAAGGGTAAGTGAAGGTGCGGCATTTTCTAACTTTTGACCATAGAATTCCATAAAAATCTAGAATGATAATTGTTGGAAAAACATTTATCTTCCTCATTTCATAAAATTGCCAATACCATCAGTTGGGGGGGGAATACATTCATATTCATATCTTGCCATGTCCATATCATATTCAGGAGCTCACATACTTCCAACATATATTAATTATTACATTGCTATTATGAGCATACAATGGCTTTTGAAAAAGTGCTTAAAGGATAAATTGGATACAAACAAAATCATGGTTGTCACATAAGAACCAACCATCATGCAATCCAATAAAGATATACTTTGCAACAATAATCAAAATATCATTATGCAAAGTTCAAAGATCAAAATGGAAGGCAAAAAAAAAAAAAAAAAATGGCTGTAACACAAGAACCAACCATGTTGCAAGTCAAGTAAAACACTTTGCAGAAATATGAAGTTATCAAATGATATCATGCAAAGTTAAGCCAAAGCTCAAGGATCAAAAGAGTTAATGTAATATATATTGCATGAGGACATGCAATAGCTTCAGTTGGGGGGTATGTTGAGTCTTGAAAATGTCATTCATTTCCATTACACTTTCACTATTATGTCCATTATATCACCTCCATTTCACTACTATGTCACCACATTCATCCCACTTTCATTATCATTCGGTCACCTTTATGTTTTTCCAATCTTTATTATTTCTAAGCCTTTTAAGTGAATTTGTGGTTAAACATTAGAAAATAATGTGCATATGTTAATACATAACAAATGGGTTGAGATTGTTGACATGTGTAGTTTGAAAGGAGGCTTCTAGAAGACCCTTATGTGGCACCCCAAGGCCAAATTCGAATTTGAGTGGAAAGAATCATGGGATCATGAGGATATGTGTCACATCTCCTAATTGTATTGTAACTCTAAGAAGACATGTGTCTTATCAGTTCCTATTTTGATTAGGACTCTAGAGGTAGAGGGAGAGATTCATGGATTCTCATTAATGAGATGGTTTTCATCTTTTTGTATAAATAAGAGATCTCTCTCCTTCATTTGTTAGTCCTCTTTAACTTAGAGTTTGGAGTTCTTAAGTCTTTTTAGCTTGTGAGTTTGTAGTTCTTCATTGATGGCTTTTGAAAGCTTTGGAGAGCTTTGTTGTACATTGTAATTTTGAAGAATTTGAATAAAGCTTTGATGTTCTCAACATGGAAAGAGATATGAAGTAGATGTCATGGAGCACATTAGAATGTAAGGTAGAGTAGATTTCATTTTGTAATTTTGCTTTGATTTCATTATGTCATTTGATTGCTTTCAAGTTGGTAGATTAGATTTTTCATTCATGCAATTTTAATTCATGCAAGTGTGTTCAACCGGCTGATTGTAGGTTAATAATGCACATAGTTTTTTAATGACTAATGACATGACAGAATCATCTTGTCCTTCTGCTGATTTATTTTTTTGAGTTCTAATACCAACATTGTTATTTCTTTCAGTTTTGTTTTGCTCATTTACTTTCATGCAATTTAGATATCATATTACTCAACTTGTTCATGATTGCTTCCCACAAGGTAGATTGAGCTGAAGGGTAAAGGATCAGAAGAGTTGAAGTAGTGTGATTAGTTTCCTTTATGCAATTTAGATATCATATTGCTTAACTTGTTCATCATTGCTTCCCATAAGGTAGATTGAGCTGAAGGGTAAAGGATCAGAAGAGTTGAAGTAGTGTGATTAGTTTCCTTTATGCAATTTAGATATCATATCGCTTAACTTGTTCATGATTGCTTCCCATAAGGTAGATTGAGCTGAAGGGTAAAGGATCAGAAGAGTTGAAGTAGTGTGAATTAGTTGCTTTGCTTTCAGTCTTTGAGTTGCTTTAAGTTCAGTTTTTACTTTGTTCAGTTTTCTTTTTATACAGTAGCAAGGATACTGGGTTTCATAGTCACTAGCTCATTGATTGGTTATTGCATTCTATTTTGATTGAAGTAGCTGCATATTTACACTTTTGTTTAAGTACTAATTCCATCAATAACATGTTTTAAGATCTTTTGAAGTGCTAAGTTTTGGAAGTTACCATTAGGGACATAGGCCTTGTCTTGAAATCTCTATCCATACTTGTCCTTTAAAAGTATTCTTAAGACCTTAGAATAGGATTTCCATTTGCATTAGACGCTTTAGGAAACCAACAAAAACAAAAACCCAAAACAAAATAAAATCTATAAAACAACGAAGTAAGAAAAAGGTTAACTAAGCACATATGGTGCACCACACTTCATCAGTTTACGATACCCGGATTGATAATTTATGTAGAGCAATTTAAGACGTTAAATTGACTAGACACCAAACTTAATTTAGATCTCTCAGTTACCGAAATTAACCAATATATTTTTCTTCTATGATGTTAACAGAATTCCATGTGAAAGAGTATGAAAAAACCACATGTGAAAACTTTAAAGAAGAGGAAACATAATGACGACCATCAAATCAAAGGACACACACACATTGATAACGGATTTCACCCAGTGTGGATTACGTCTTTGGGCTCGGTATCAAGAGGTGTGTTATCGGGAAATCTAGTGTCTATGCAGAGCTGCTAGTCCCACTAAGGCTGGTAGCTACCTTAGAAACAAACAAACTAAAACCACTTTCGTTTTCCTTTATGAGAAGTAGATAAGAGGGGAAAGAAAGAGACCAACCACTATCTTGCGCTTGGTTCCTTACTTGATTCCTCTCCCTTCTGATAGATCTTTGCCACTCTCTTTCTCGTCTACCTAGCTTCAAAGAGCACCTGTAGAATCAAAGCAGCATAACACTATCAAAGAACAAAGATCTACTATCATAAGCAATATAGGACCAAATATATATTGACCAAAAAATGCATATATCATCAATCATACAAGAATGTAGAGGAAAACTTGAATAGATTTATTAATAATCAAGAAAAGCAAAGAGGATTACAACCAATTGTTCTGACCCAGCGCCATCCTCCCAGCGAGAGAGCCCTTCTTCACCTCATGAAAAGCTTAGATCACCCAACACTATGATGTTACACCAAGAAACCAGCAACACTTCCTCACAAGATACAAAATTCCAACCTCTAGATCTCTGGGATGAGGGATCCATATATAGATGCTTGCAAGGGGGGTGAGTCAGCTTTTGAGATTTGATTAGTGTCCTCTTTCTGATAGTTCTTGATTCCACTTGGAGATTGTTGATCTCTTACTCATCCCTGGGCGAATGCAGAGAGGCAAGTGTCACAGGAGAAGTTTATGGAAGATTCCATGATCTTCCACCTCGCAAATTGACCCTGCCATTTGTCCACTCTCGCCCATCGCACCCCCATAGAAGGGCTTTTCAGTATGCATCGCACCTCCCATGTGCATTTAGGTGGGATGCAACGCACTTTGACCATGGAGCAGGTGAGATGGTCCAATTTTGACCAGTTCTGAGTAGTTTTTCATGGAGAACTTCTGGGAGATGTGTAATCAGTTGACCTTGTTCTTTTAAGGGTTGGAACAACACTTTTAGGGACTTGGAGCCCTTGGTTTATGGACATTTATGATTGGGGTTGCAGTGCCCAAAAATGTCTATAACAGTTGCCCCCTAAAGCATGAGGTCGTTAATCTTTTGATGTCGGGTGAAATGCTTTATCATGAAGATCCGAAGTTTTTTCAAGCTGGAAGGCGACCTGTAATAAGATACAATACAATACATTATCTTCATAATATTTTCATGATCTAGTTGAGGCGGGAATTCCCATGCTCAGCTTTATAAATTCATTTTCATTTACATAAGACAGACAATCGTCTGAGTGCAGACTGATGATTCTGGTAGAGCCATCATCCCTTGGATTGGATGATTATCTGTGCAGTAATGATGTACATTTGATGCCTTTATTTCCCTGAATATATATCTTAGCTCGGATGGATGAAACTAGACCCGGGGTCTTCAATCTCATTCGATCTTCACTCAAAGTACAAGTCGATCCATGTGAGAGATGTTCTGGAGTCGAACATGGAAAGACATCGCCTGATTACCAGCCAATGATGTAAGCTATTAACAGGCGCGAGAGGAATCACCGATAATGATGATGACCCTCAAGGTACTACAGTACAATTCACGTGGTGTGAATAAGGGACTTGGCGTCGAACACCATGTAAAATCTTTCGGTTGAAGGCCATTGATGTAAACCTGTCGCCGGAAGTGAGAAACTTGCCATTGAGGCATGCAAGCTTCAAAGTACTGAAAGGGTTGTTCCTAGATCGACTTCCTGGATAATGAGCTGATGTCGACAAGAAGTGATCCGTCATAGGAGGACCTTAGTGAATCCCACATCAATGACACGGAACGGAGCAAATGATTTTAATGGAGGTGAAAACGATCTGATGACATAAGGTTCAGGGTGGCGGTCATGAAAGAATGGAGCATAAATGTATTGCAATGGATGAGACACATGTGAATTCTCTGAGCGACTTCTCTTGAACATATCGGCGACACTGACATGATGGATTGGTAGCGTTAACCCCAAATATGGATGGTGTGATGGACCAATGGTGATATGACCAGTGAACGGAACAACCCAACCCGACTCGGATGCGGAGTGAAAGTTTCATGTTCAAGAGCGACTTGCTACCAATAAAGTTTCTTCAAGTTTTCTTCCCAATTTTTCCCCAGTCATTGTTGACCAGTACCTCTTTATTTTTGTCAAGCTTGAGGAGGATAACATATGCTTGTTCTATAATTTTCCCTTCGGGAAAACCCATCGCTATGCTTTAACGAGCCTAGCGATAGTGAAACTCGTTCTTGTCTGTATGGACAAGTTTGTCGCTATTTGGTTTTAACGAGTTTAACAACAAAGATAACTCGATCCTTTTCAATTTTAGGGAGTCTGAAAAGGGATGTAAAGAAAACTCCAATAATCCTTTTTCGTCATATAATCCCTTGAGTCTGAAAAATTATAAAACAATACAGAAGGGATGAATTTTCGGTAATTTTAATGAGCCGAACAAGACAAGCGCTGGATCTTTTTGTGTAATAATCCCTCAAGTCCAAAAAGATTAAAATCTAAAGGAGGGATAGCACTTCCAGTCACTTTAACGAGCTGGAGAGGCCAATTACTCGGCAATCTTTTCATTTTCTACGAGTCAACTGAAAAGAGCTTAAAGGAGACTCGTTTTTCGAGGAACGATTGATAAATTTGGGTAGCAGCTAATTCCAGGTAAGGTTTGGAATTTTCCAATCACGGCAGTGTCACAAGGATGGCTAACAGGATCATTCTTCGCAATTGTTCCTCAAAAAGGGTAAACAATCAAATGGAGGTGAATGATCGGCCAATATAGAATGGAGGTGATGATGAGAACATGACCAAGGCTTCAAAGGCTGATAATAATTTATTCACAATGGTTATTTACCGGAAATTGGTTCATTTCTTAAAGAGCTTAAACTTTGGGGAACATTTGCTCATTGCTTATGTTTATTTTTTAACGAGATTGAATTCCGCGTTAAAACTGCTCGATCCAGTCGTATAATAAGGATGTCTCATTTAAAATGGCATTTTTTCAAAGCTTTGCCCCACATCCTTTCTTTATGCAAGTTAGGAAATGACCAATCCTACGAGTTTAAAGGGTTAGAGGACCTACAAATTTAAAAAAATAAATGGTCGCTCTTCGCTTGCACGCCGAAAAGTTTTGCATGCCCCTAGGTATAGCGAAAAATTCCCAGGTTACCAAAGATTATTCTATCCATACTTCAGGAAAAACACTTCTTTGGCGATGTCTACCGAAATAAACAAAGGTGAGTGGCGCAACTAGCTCCACTCACATAACTTTGAAGAATGAATCTTATTCCAGTCTAATCTCATAAACCAGTCATATATCCTTCGCGGAAACCTACCCTATACCCAAGTTTTTCCTGTCGAAATAGGCAAGGGTGCATGCCCCCTGGGTTCCAGTCATGTCCTCTAAATCACTCGCGCTCATCAGGTGGACGGACTGGGGATTGATGAGACATTCCTTACATGAAAAGACCATTCAGGGATGGTATTTGACTATTTTCTATGTGTGAACCGAGGAATGATAGCTGGTCTACGAGCTTGACCACTCTTCCTTCATGCGAAAAACACATTACTCTAAAGGGTGAGGAGACAATGGCTCCCATGCAATCAATATAGTCGCGTCCAAGGAGTAGATTATAATCCAGGGGTCCTTGGACTACCATTACGTTCATATGAACGGTTTTCCTTCTCAATGTTATCGACACATTGGGAAGGATCCCTAACGGTCAACTGGTTCCTTTGTCAAAACCTATTAGATTTCTCATTTCAGGCAAAAGAGATGGCGAACCAAGCGCTTTCCAAGCAGTTGAGGAAAGGATACTCATAGAAGCCCCTTCATCTATGATGGTACCGGCCATGACCATTCTATATATTTGAGCAATGATTCGAAATGGTACACTAGCCGGTAAACGGGGTCTGCCTAGCAGATTCCAATCGAAGGAAACAACTAGGTTGCTTGGAGGTGGGACGGAATAGACGCCCGGATACGACTCTGACGAACTTCCTTCATGCGGTAAAGGAACGGGTAGACTGACCCCATGTTCATCGGAGTCTGTGCTTACGAAGAGAATTTGAACGGTGTCGTTATTTTTCTCTCCGGTGACTGTATCATCCGAAGATGGACCTTCTGAAGGCAAGACCAGGTCAACTGCCGCCTCGACCTTTTTACTTTCGTCTGGTGTGGATTTAGATGGTTCGTCTTCAATGATAGATGCTTCAGCCGACCACAATGGCGTGTCAGCCGGATTTTCAACTAGTGACGGACTCGGTAAGAGTTTCTTATATCCAGAAGGAAGTCGTAACGGTGAAACCGAGCGGTCGTCCAAAACTCTTTTAGCCTCGTCTAAGAAGGGACAACGGTGGACGACATGATAGCCTTCACACAGTTTACAAGGAAATTTACATTTTCCTTTTTGTCTAGGGACTTCACTTTCACTAGTTGACGGTGTATCTTCAACATGATTGTCAGAGGTTGATGACACCGGATTGTGCAAACGAGGAGACCAGTCCCTTAAGATCCGAGGGATGCAAGGACAATCTCGATGATAGTGGTCTCCTTTACAAATGACACATGGCGATTTAGGCCTGGATGGTGCAGTGTGTGGATTTTCGCTAGACGATACCTGGTTTCCCCTTTTCGCCTTTGGCTCCTTCTTCTTCTTCTCCACTTTCTTATTCTTCTCCTTCTTCTTCTCAGTTACTTGATTTTTTGCTTTACCAACTTCATCAAGCGAAGAGGAAGGAGGAGAGGGAGAATTGGATGAAGTAGAAGGTTGGGGGTAACCCTGGCATCATTTAGTTGTTGATTTGATTGTTCAGGAATCACTGTGTTCTGGACGACAGAGGTCGAGAAGAGCCATACAGGCAAGCCTATTGTCAATCCTGGAAGCGACAGTGTGGCCATATGGGGTGCACCAACATCTCCCCAAGAGGAGAAAGGACTAGGATTTCCCCTAAGGGGAACTCCTTGGTTGGTGGACTCCATTTTTCTCAACCTAAGACCAACGTAGGAAAGGTGATGTTTATTCCGATTAAAATAAATTTTAGACGCTTTGACACAACTTGTTTTTTCAATTTTTAAGAGTCGAGAAAAAACAAAAGATGACTCCAGTCGCCTTTAATTTTTAATGAGCTTGAAGTGACAAGTGCTCAGATGGACCTTTTCCTTTAAGGAGTCTAAAAAGGAACAAAAGGGACTACTCTGGAAATCTAGACAGAGGGATTACCAAACCAATCGCAAAACCGCAGAATACTTTTTACGGTACGGCAGTCAATCTTCCCGAATGTTGTGTTCAATGCATTGCGATCGATAAAGTGGCAGACACGGCTTCCTGTGGATAAAGGATAAAGCCTATTATGGTCTCCCAATATATACTCGACGGTACGTAGGAGCACAAGTCCGTACTGGCACTTGTCGTCTCAAAGTGGAGGAATCATCCAACCAGCAATGAAAACAACAGTTACCAGGCTTTACGACGCCGGAATACGTCTCTAGCCTAGACTTCTAAATGTTGTGCGTTAGGTTCCAAAGTATTTTTAGATTCATTACATTTATTTTACAGTTGATCTTTCTTAAGAAATTTTCCTTTCAGGTTCACCGCGTGATGTAGATATACAATTTCCTAAAATGCAATCTAAGATTATAAACAATCGTTTAATCTTCTTTTTGCAATGAAAATCTTAGCTACTAAGGAGAGAGAGACGATATTCTTTCAACATAGAGCAGAGAGCACACACTATATGCACTGTCCTAAATCAAACCAACAAACAGTCTAAATGCAAATGCACATGCATGTATTTGTTTTCAGCTTTCTTAATGTGTGAATGATAAAAAGAAAGCTAAGCGCAAATCTGAATTATTTTTCAAAGCGACATTACTAACAAGTTTCTTTTCAAGACAAAATGAAGACAATGACGACACTTTGTGATTTGGGATTGAAAACTTGCTTTCGACACTTGAAAAACTATTAATTCAAATCAATTACAAGAGTAAAAGTGTAATCAACTATCAAGAACAATCGAATCCTCTTCTATGACTGAAAACGACACTTGCGACACTTCCAAATCAAGAAACGACAGTTCAATTACGCTACTTCTTTGTAAAAGAGAACTGAAAATGGATCACAATTCATAAAAACATTTACAATTCTTTGCACAATGGAGGAGGAATAATGGCAAGGAAGAGGGTTTCCAACAAAGGTATACCGACTACAAACAACGAAACTCCTGAATAAAGCTGAAAAGAGTGAACACGGAAACCAAAATCTAAGAGTAGAAGAGGTCTTGTCTGATCAGCGCACCTGTAACATAGGGAAAGAGAGATGCAGCGCACCTACTACACACGGGAAGTGCGATGCATCCAGATTCCAAAGAAGAGACAGTGCGATGGTCCAGAGACGAGACTTTCGAGTCACAGTTTGTAGCTCAGTTTAGGGACTTAGGCCGAGCAAGTGGTAATCAGTAAATAAATCACAAGGGTAGATCTAAGGAGGTTACTAGAGCCACCACAAGGGCAATTAGAGAGCTTGTAAATCGATTGTTCAGTTCATAAACAAAACCCAGAGATAGACTGAAGCAACATTGATCTACTTTGCACTTGCATAACAAATGCAGTTCGAAGGCTAGCTGGCTTGACTTCAGGCTCCGTCTATAAGTTTATAAAGCAAAAAAATATAGACAAACAAACAATCTATTCGCTCCCCAGCGGAGTCGCCATTTTGTTATCGGTAAATCTAGTGTCTATGTAGAGCTGATAGTCCCACTAAGGTTGGTAGGTACCTTAGAAACAAACAAACTAAAACCACTTTTGTTTTCCTTTATGAGAAGTAGATAAGAGGGGAAAGAAGGAGACCAACCTCTGTCTTATGCTTGGTTCCTTGCTTGATTCCTCTCCCTTCTGATAGATCTTTGCCACTCGCTTCCTCGTCTACCCAGCTTCAAAGAGCACCTGTAGAATCAAAGCAGCATAACACTATCCAAGAACAGAGATCTACTATCATAAGCAATATAGGACCAGATACATATTGACCACAAAAATGCATATATCATCAATCATACAAGAATGTAGAGGAAAACTTGAATATCTTTATTAATAATCAAGAAAAGCAAAGAGTATTACAACCAATTGTTCTGACCCAGCGTCATCCTCCCAGCAAGAGAGCCTTTCTTCACCTCATGAAAAGCTTAGATCACCCAACACTATGATGTTACACCAAGAAACCAGCAACACTTCCTTACAAGATACAAAATTCCAGCCTCTGGATCTCTGGGATGAGGGATCCATATATAGATGTTTGCAAGGGGGGTGAGTCAGCTTTTGAGATTTTATTAGTGTCCTCTCTCTGGTAGTTCTTGATTCCACTTGGAGATTTATGATCTCTTACTCATCCCTGGGCGAATGTAGAGAGGCAAGTGTCACAGGAGAAGTTTCTGGAAGATTCCATGATCTTCCACCTCACAAATTGACCCTGCCATTTGTCCACTCTCGCCCATCGCACCCCATAGAAGGGCTTTTCTGTATGCATCGCACCTCCCGTGTGCATTTAGGTGGGATGCAGCGCACTTTGACCATGGAGCAGGTGAGATGGCCCAATTTTGACCAGTTCTGAGTAGTTTTTCATGGAGAACTTCTGGGAGATGCTGTAATCAGTTGACCTTGTTCTTTTAGGGGTTGGAACAACACTTTTAGGGACCTAGGAGCCCTTGGTTTATGGACATTTATGATTGGGGTTCCAGTGCCCAAAAATGTCTATAACAAGGTGGGAGTCCGCTTAATTAAATGTTGTAAGATGATGATAATTACATGGTTCATTCTTTGTCATTACAGTGATAAATTCCCTCAACTAAAGTGGCATGTCTCCACAAGACGTTCTCCTATTGGAACTCTCACTCATATGGGCCACTTCTTAATCTTGAGTGTTTTTTGAACCACCTGAATCATTCATCCCCATTGAGGACCTTTTTGTCCTTTGAAAACATGAACATAATCTACATCTGCTATGTTACATTATCTGCACAACAAGTGTCCTGATAGGCTACATTTCCTTCTCCTTCACCCTTAATCTTTGGAGCCATAAGTGATGAACCGACACCTGCATCCTCTGCCAACTTGTAGTAAAATCTTTGCAAACTACATGTTCAATTACATGATCAATCATGACCCAAGGATCCCCATACTTTCCAAGAGTTTATAAGACACATTCTTTGGTCAAGTTTACATCATAATAGAAACCAATGCCTCAACTATCAACAAAAAGGACAAAAACATCATCGTTGCTTTAATAAGCGATGGAAGACACTACATCACTTTTACAATTATTTTGCAACACATGATTTACAAAATGTGGTCATGACAAACTACCATATCTAGTAAAATCATTTCTCACTCATCAAAGTGAATGGGTTGTCTCCCTGTGCCGGATTCGCTTGCTAAAAATCTTCACCAACTGGTTCTTGCATGGGCGCTTTGTCCTTGAGACACTGCTCTGGATGGAGCTTCCGACATGTGGCTCTTTGATGTCCACCTTTGTTGTAATGATTGCCAAAAGTCTTCTTCCTCAAGACCTGCTTAACCTTCTTCCTTCCCTCATGTGGAGAATATCTTTCACGTCTTGTCCCCTTTCTTGCTGCCATTCTCTTCTAGCACTCGCAAACCACGTGGTTATGCAAGCCACAAAATCTACATGATTTTCTACACCATGCTTTATATACGATTGTATGCCATATATTATGAATAGTAAGAAGGTTGAAAATACGATTGTATGCCATATATTATGAATAGTAAGTGGTGATAGAATCAATATAGCTTTGCTCTTTGTACATTAAATAAATTTCTTACCTAATCAAGAAGGAAAAATAAGGTCGCATTATTTTGAAGCACATAGTCCTTTTTTTAAGAATGCACTCACTCATATCTATAGTGGGAGTAGTTTTCACTGGCAAGGAGAACTACCCTGAGTGGTCTAGGAAGATAATACACACCCACATTTTCAATGAGTTGTGGAAAGGGGTTTGTAAAGGAGAAGGAGATAATGCACCTGAAAAGCCCACTTCAAATAAGGAGCTTGCCATTTTGGAAAACAAGAACAACAAGGCCTACGCCTTGATTACAACATCAACAAATGAAGAGGTGAGTCGCCATATTCCTCCATTTTAAAATGCCTTTGAATATTTAAAGAAGTTGAAGGAATTGTATGACTCACACTCTGAACTAGAAGTTTTTCAATTGATGCTTAATTTGTTCAGTCTTGAACTGAAAAATGATGACCCTCTTTCCTTAGCATCAAAAGTAAGATCCATTATGCATGATATAAAATCCACTGGTACTGATATATATATTCCTCTCATATCTTATTTCAAGGCATTATATCCCACCTATTCACATTATCTTGAGTCATTGCAAGCAAGTGGAAACCTTAAGGAGATTACCTTTAAATCCCTTGAAAAGAAGTTTGTTGAGAGAGAGAAGGATTTTTGGAAGAAGACCGCTCCTCAGTATTCTAAAGAAGTTGTGTGTCTTGCACATAAAGAGAAGAATCATGCACAAGATTCTCCTAGAGGAAGAGGTGGCTGAAGAGGAAGAGGAAGGAGTGATTTTAGAGTCAAGGGGGCAGACAGTTCCAAGGAGAAAAGTTTTATCTTCATTGCATACGATGCAATTGATATGGACATGATGCTTCCACTTGTAAGTTTCTTTGGGACTGAATTGAGAAGGAAATAAATGAAGGGAAAGGAAAAATAACTGACAAAGGGAAAGGTAAAGCACTTGAGTCCACTCATAATGTTGTGGCACACTGCAATATTGGAGTAAATGAAGACTTATTCAATGCTTCACTTGCTTCAAGGAAACATGATTGGTTGCTTGATTTAGAAGCAACTTGCCACATGAATTTCAGGAGAGATTTCTTTGAAGAATTCATTGACAATGTTGATGGAGTAGTATAATTTGCAAACAAGTCCAAACTCAAGCCATCAAGGCTTGGCACCATCATGCTCAAACTTCCTAGTCTTCCAGAATTTCTTTTGCATGATGTTCTATACCTCTCGGCGTTGAGGAGAAACTTGTTGTCTTTGGTCCACATCCGCCAGCAAGGACACTCCATTCATATATTTGATGGAAAGATCGAGGTATGAAATGAATCATATCACTCACCTGTCATGATGGGGTTAGAAGAATAAATACTTTTCAAGCTGCAAGGAACCTCTGCTCGTGCACAAAAATTCTCATACAATTCTCACTATGATGAAGGTACATTTCCATTGAGTCTTTTATGGCATGCTAGATTTGGACACTTGAACTATGACAACCTTCATTTCTTGAAGAAAAATGGTGTTTTTGGTTTTCCTACAATTCCTAGGAAACTTAAGCAATGTGGTGCTTGTATTCTAGGAAAGCACAACAAACAATATTTTCATGATTCTCATTCCAAAGCACATAGAAAACTTGAACCCATTCATTTTGATTTATGTGGCCGAGTGGTTGTTCCTTTTGAAAATGGTAATAAATATATGATGACATTTATTGATGACTAGACCAAAATGTGTTGGGTTTATTTATTGAAGAACAAATATGAAGCTTTTTAAACATTCAAGAACTTTCGTGCATGGATTGAAAATGATGCACAATCTCATATGGGCTCTATTTGCACTAGTAATGGAAAATAATACACTTCAAATGAATTTGAAAACTATCTTCGTCAGCATGGGATCAAACATCAAATAACTGTGCCTTATAATCCCCAACAGAACTGAGTAGCTGAAAGAATGAACAATCAAATATTAAATATGGTACGTTCCATGATTTTTTTAAAGAATGTTAAACTAATGTTTTGGGCTGATGCAGTTCTATGTTTTGTGTATATAAAGAATATGTGTCCATCTAATGTTATAAAAAACAAGACTCCCTATGAAATGTGGTATGGTGACATTCCTTTAGTGAAGCATCTCAAGGTTTTTGGTTCCACATGTTATGCGTTGATACCTAAAGAACAGAGAAACAAACTCGGTGAAAGGAGTCGCCAGTGTATCTTCTTGGGGTACTCAAATACCTCCAAAGCATACCATCTCTATGATGAAGTTAATAAGAAGTTTATAATATATATAGATGTGATATTTCTTGAACCTTCCAAGACTGACAATGTTGTTGAGTGACAACTTGATCACTTGGATAGATTTAGACATGCAAATTCTTTTAAGAATTTGATAATGAGATTCCATATATTGAAGGGGGGATTCCTATACTGGATCAATTTGTGGAATCTTCTTTTGAAGCACTCTCTCCCCCGCATGAAGCTCTAGCCACTGATGACACTTTGAGTGATTTGATTGACAGTATTGGGAGACTAAATCTTGATTCAACCCCATCTTAGTCAACTGAGTAGCTTGGGCCATCTCAGAAAGGTCCTCCAAAATGGCTGACAAAGACACTTGAAAGTGTGCGTCCTCATGAGGTTGGAAAGACATGAACAAGAAGCTCAACCGGACATAATGGAGGTGATGTAGATGATTCTGATTCACCTATTGATATGGATGTTTCTTATGATTGTGAACTAAATGTGTCTACAGATTTTGAACCAACTTCCTTCAAAGAAGCCACTTCTCATGATGAGTGGAAAGAAGCGATGCAGAAAGAATATGATGCCTTGATAAAAAATGGCACTTGGAAGCTATTTTATCCTCCATTGAGAACCCAGCCAATAGGTTGCAAATGGGTCTTCAAGAACAAGTATAAAGCAGATGCCTCACTTGAAAAGCACAAAGCTAGGTTTGTGGCAAAAAAATTTGCACAGAAGGAAGGGGTCGACTATGAGGATACTTTTGATCCCACATCAAAATGGGCTACCATCCGAACACTCTTTGCCTTGGCAACACAGAACGGTTGGAAAGTCCATCAAATGGATGTAAAAACTACTTTCTTGAATGGAGATCTGAAAGAGAATGTTTTTATTTCCCAACTAGAAGGATTTTTTGTGAAGGGCCATGAACATAAAATATGCAAGCTTGTAAAATACTTGTATGGCCTCAAGCAAGCTCGCGAGCCTGGTGTGAGAAGTTAACTAAGTATCTTCTAAAACTCAACTTTAAACATTTTGATCTTGATGATGCAAATTTGTTTGTCAAGAAAGTTGGAAAAACAGTTGTATATATTGTGGTGTATGTAGATGATATTTTGATGACATGGAACAATGATAGCTACATTGCATCCATAAAGAAGGAATTGAGGAAAGATTTTGAAATGACATACTTGGGCTATGTTCACTACTATCTTGGTATTGAAGTAACTCGACATCCAAATTTTATATTCCTCTCTCAAAAGAAGTACATTGGAGATGTGTTGAATAGGTTTGGCATGGATGAGTCCAATCCTTTGACTAATCTAATGGAATAGAACTTAAAGCTCACATCCACTGAAGGAAAATAATTTGAGGATGCAACGAAGTATAGACAACTCATAGGAAGTCTCAACTACTTGACTACTACGAGACCAAATATTTCATTTGTTGTTGGAATGCTCTCCAGGTTTATGAAAAATCCTTGTGAGGGTCACTGGTTTGCTGCAAAAAGAGTTCTAAAGTACTTGAAGGGAACTCAAGACTTTGGACTAAAGTATACATAGGTGGTCGACTTTAACTTGATTGGATACTCTAATTCAGACTTCTATGGAGATAAAGAAACTAGGGTATCTACTTTAGGTTATGTTATGAGTCTTGGATCGGGAGCTATCTCCTAGAGGTCACACAAACAATCAGTTCCAGTGGATTCCACAACTGAGGCAGAATATGTGGTAGTAGCTGAAGAAACAAAGGAAATTGTGTGGCTCAAGAAAATAATACAAGAATTGGATGAGAAACAAGTTTATTCAACTCCTCTCATGATTGACAAAACTTCTGCAATAAAGTTGGCCAAGAACCCAAAGTTCCATGATTGAATGAAGCACATCAATACAAAATACCATCTGATTCGACATCATGTTGAGGCCAAGAGAATCCACCTACACCATTGTTCCACAAATGAGCAGATTGCAAACATCTTCACCAAAGCACTTGGAAGAGAAAAGTTTGAAAGATTCAAAATGATGCTTAAGGTGGGGAATGTTGACACTTAATCTTTGGGATTAGGTAAATTCATGTAAATATCGTAAATAGAAAATAAGGATAATTACAAGAAGAAGAGAGACGGGGAGATGAAACCCAAGAGTCTCTCTCTCCTTGTATATATCTATGATCCATATTAATGCAATAACACAATTTGATTTGAGGAGTTACATCCTGGCCTGACACCCATCATCCTTGATCCACTCCAAGCAGTTAAGCTTTAACAAAAGTGACCTGCTCTGATACCAATTGTTGGGGAAAATACTGAGGGGGGGGGGGTGAATCAGTATTTTAAAACTGACTTAAATCTTACAATTTCTTATTCATATTTCTGTATGCTACAGTGGTGTAGGAAAATTCTCTCTGCGGACAGAGACAATCCCTCTAGCCCAAGAGAGTGGGTCTAACCACAAACAAGACAATATAATGTAAATTTCCTTTGATTAGAATCGAATAAGAGGGCCTACCTCTTATAACGCTATGTTGAAAATAGCAACAAGAAATGCTAAAAATAGAAGTGCTAAAAATAGCACTGTTATAAATACCAGTTTGGGTACCAGTGCTGGATTGAGCAGCAGGGAATGAAAAATGGAAGTGCTAAAAATAGCAGTTCTGGATGGATTCCTATTTTAGTCAGTCCCTAAACTAAAATAATGAAGTAAAATTCGAATTTGATCTTACCAACTGTTTGAAAAATAATTAATTAATTCACCATGAGTTAATTAGTTGTGAAAAATCAAACATGAAGTCTATGTGAGGACATGCAACAATTTCTCTATTGGTTGAGGAATTTATCCATGAGTTAAATAGATAAGGATGAGCTGTAATATTGAGTTGTAATTAGTTGGCTCAGTTAAATGAGTCAAGTCCAGTTAGATTAATTCAAACAGTTTGTTGAATTAATTGTGAGTTCAGTTAGTTAATGCTTGCATGCATGTAAATTCTGCACTTCGAATAACTAAATATTCTCTCATAAATAACTCATGCATGTCAGTTCAAACAAAAACCCAGTTGAGATCAGAGGAGGGACAATGTACTATCAGTTGGATGGATTTTTCCTATAAAGAAAACTCATCCATGGAGAAAGATTTGTCTCCTTCAGGATTGCACAGTTACTACTGGGCCAAGTGAGTAGTGTGAAGTGGGAATTCACACAAGTGGCTGCACTGGACCCCAAGGAAAATTGTGCAAAGAAATAGGAGGCTTGGAGGGCAGAGGAGAAGGTTTGAGAGAGGCCTTTAACTATCCATGAGCAGCAGAGGGATTATACTAAGAGCTAGTTGGCTTCCAAGCTAAGGCTTTGTGTAATTTTGTGACTATTTTCCACTTATATGATAATACACAGTTGGGTTTTAGGATGAGGCTTTCCCCGTGATATTTCTTCTATGTTATGTGTTATTGATTTGTCATTCTCAGTTATATGTGTTCTCTTGATCTTTCTCAATTCGATTAAGCTTCCGCAAAGTGTTGTAGAAGTAGATATTGTATTGTGTTTTAGTATATTGCATAATATGTTGATCTACAGTGGGAATTTCTACACGCTAATCCACTTGATGGTGATATTTCTTCCTTGCTCCAGCTTCCTTTCGTTCCTTTCATTCAAGTACCTGAAACAAACATCCAAGAAACAACAACAAACATGATAGCATAAAATCGAATCTAATCTACTTAAAAGGTCAAGGAGTTCTAAGCTATCAAATGGAATATTACACCCGATATAGGAAATAAATGATTAGTTGTATTAAAATAAACTTCAAAGGGAAATACAATCAAAGCCTTGACGTTGGAGATCTCCTTTGCAGTATCCAAGTCCTGCTAAACGCATTTTCAACACTCTTTTCCTCCTTAGCTTGACATGAAATGGCTTCCAAGCTTTAACTTTCTCTCCTCATGCTTTAGCTACCAAAGACTAGTCTTTTGTCATCTAAGATTAATCTTCTTATATCAAAAGCTAAAGATTTCAAAATTTTGCATCTAGTTCTATCTCTCCACCACTTTCACTATGTGTTGTATTGTCTTGTGTAACTAAAAAAGGTAAGAGGAAGTGGTTTATATAGGGAGAGGAGGATAAGAATGAGATCCACTCAAGGGGGAAGAAGGTCTTATCTCCTTGGAAGGTCCACTTTTAAGGGAAAAAGAGCCTTATATGGAGTTCTCGGCCTTTATCCAACCAAACTAACATCCAACACATCGTCACTAGAAGTTTCTAAACGTGAAACTCTGTTTCCTACTTTAAAAACTTTCCAGAAGTAGACCGAAGCGGGTATTGGGCTAACAGTAATGCTGATTGGCACGGGTCAGAGTGTAAAAACTCTGACATCGGCGCAGGTGAGACACTAGGAAAGAGCATTGATCTTAAAAACTGGGTTTTAAGAAGGATTCTCTCGAAATGTTTTAAAGGGAGTGGGGACTACTTTCTTCAAACTTTAGGGGATGCAAGAGCATAGGTTTCATGGTGAAAGTATAATACAATAGTCACTACTAGGGTTCTCCAGGATCAGGAACGAGGAGTGACAAATTACTGTGTAACATGAGATCTAACCCAATAGTCTCTCTCTCCATGTATATATCTATGATCCATATTAATTCAATAACACATTTTGATTTGAGGGCTTATCTCCTGGCCTGACACCCATCATCCTTGATCCACTCCAAGCAGTTAAGCTTTAACAAAAGTGACCTGCTCTGATACCAATTGTTGGGAAAAATACTGAGATCAGTATTTTAAAACTGACTTAAATATTTCAATTTCTTATTCATATTTCTGTACACTATTGTCATTAAGTAAACCAGTGTATGTGCGTGACTATGATGAAGGTAAACAACATATATCTAGTTAACTAACTTTTCATATATTTCATCATTTGTTCTACTTTAACCAGTGTATCATTACGTCATTAGCCTTTAATTAAACAATAACCATGATCAGTAAGAACAAAATAAACCATTGCACATAAGAAACACAACAACACATGAGGACACCAGGATTTTAAGGTGGAAACCCAATGTGGGAGAAAACCATCGTTGTCATTGTCTTTGTCTTCGTCCTTTATTATAAAGGAAAACATCTTACAATCTTATATCGGAGAAAACTCATACCAGTACACAGGCACCCACCTATAGAAGGCTAAAACCTTCTCTCGTTTTCCAACACCCACTGGAAGGGAGCTCCAACCCCGTGATCTCGTTTACCGGTACCCACTAGAAGGGAGTTCCAACCCCCTAATCAGATTTACCAGCTACCACTAGAAGGAAGCTATGACTCCCTCATTGAAGGCTCCAACCCTCAGCACCTTTGTGGACCACGTTTCATAATGTTTCATACTAGATCCACCTTTAATCATATTTTCAGACTGGACCCACTTCCATCATTTAAGTCCAATATCAAATAACAATTCTGAAACCAATCACTATATCAAATCACTCAATCACTAAACCAACTGAATCATCAAAGAAATCAATGAATATTAATCAATCAATACAACTAGATCAAACTAAACCAGGATAGATCATATCAATGCACAACTACTCATCAATATACGAAGCCAAACATTGTTACCCATCACAGAAACCAATTGTTGCTACTACAAACCGTAATCAACCATATGTCAGAATATGTACGTTATAGTTCTTCAATATAATTATGTATGTACGTGCTTCACCTTAAGAGGACTTGTGTACAAATCTCAAAATACTGAACAACTAAGTCTAAATTACTGTCTTGAATCAGGTTCTGTTAGGTCCCTATAATACTAGTGTATCCCCTTATTATTATTGTCATAATAACCCCTTATTGTTATTGTTGTGCCCATGTTGTCCCCATATTGTTATTATTGTGGCCCATAGAAGCCCACTATTGTTATTGGTGTGCCCTTGCATTATTATTGTTATGTCAGCTCTGATTATGTTGTGACCCCTTAGACTCTTATATATAGAAAGGAGGTTCTGTCATTTGATTCATCCAATAATTGTTCATTTGTGTAATGTAAAGTATGTTTCCCCCTCGAAGAGGTTGATTTTGAAGTCGTTGATCTCTCTTTTCTTCTATTTTGTGAGTTGTTGCATAACAAGATCACCACATGGTAGCATCATCCATAGTCAACATATCATTCCATAAACAATTCAACCCAACCATAACTATCAAACATAGATTATCATGAGAGAGACATCATCGATAGACAATTGCAAACATAATAGAACTAATCATACATCATTAACAATTCATACTACAAAACCCTAGCAGATGTACACAACTCTTATAAAGCACTTTTGTGTATGTGCGAACTTTTCATACTTGACACCTGCGTACAGATTCTGAACTTTTCGTAGAATGTATATGCGACTACCGAGAGGTAGATTCACGTATGTATGTGACTTCTTAATGGAAAACCAACATACAAATCTGTAATCAATGAGTCATACCTTTGTTGCACAACACAACATCTGTCAAACCCAAATCTTGGCATACAAACTGTTAGAGACACACATCACAAATTTATCAAACCCTAAACAAATTATCCAATATGTATTCATTTTAGATATAAAAAAATATGATCCATCTCCATGCTCCCTGGTGCACACCTATTTCAGATCAATTCATTCATAAATAATTCATCACATGCACACTCTAACACTTGATCTCCATTTCCTTATATAGTATAAGCCTTAGCCAATACCTTAGGTCAATCCCTTAGTAATGTCAATGGTATTCTTTGACGGGATCAACTATCCATTGTCGCGCTCAATACTATGGGCCAATACCATGATAAAGACCCCTGGTATTCTAACTACCATGGTGCAGAATATGTACACGCCTTTGCTTCACCATATCTGCATATGTACATGACCTTTCTTCACAGGACCTGCGTATACTTTCCTAAACTTCACCTTTATCATCCCTCTATCTCTGAACTGATATTCCTTTGTCTATCTCACCTGTAGCATCTGCATAACCATCATGTTGACATCTTTATCAAGTAGGTTGCCATCAAGGACAACACATTAGTCATAATGCCAACAACCTCAAGATACTATTCTAATATTGTTTTATCATGAGGCTTGTAGTCTTGAGTCATATCCTTTAGAAGATCATTAAATCTTTGGTTGAATTCTTCAACTGTTTCATTTTCTCTCTTCTTTATAGAGTTGAGTTCCTTAACCAAATATTTTCCTTCTCTTTTGTCCCCAAATTTATCCTTGAAAGCATTGGTGAGAGATTGTAATGAATCAAATACATTATTAGGCTTGTCATGGAACCAATCTAATGAAACATCTTCTAATGAAAGGACGAATAGCTTCATCTTAACATCCTCATGATTTTATGCAGTCGCATGAGCATATATTTCCAAAAACATATTGAACTTCTTTATGTGAGCCTCGACATTAATAGCATTATTACCTCGGAAAGTTGGAATCTTGTTTATGGTGGAGTCATCTGGAAGATCGTGCGGATACCCCTGAATGTTGGCAAAGCTGCAAGGACTATAGTAATCCATGAAGTCTTGATTTATTGGATCAAGGAAAAGAAAATGGATATTAGGGAGGGATTCCCATCCGAGAAAGATTAAATTCCTTCTAGAATGTAATTTGTTTAACCGAGCTCTTAGAGCCTTTTCAGGGTTGGGAGCGGGTTTAACCAAGCTACCAGGATTTCTTCTAGAGTAAGCTTTTATGAATGGATGAACAAGTGGAGTCGCCACCCAAACATGAAACCAATCATATTTGTCCAAGTGCTAGAGGTGAAGATAGAGAAGATGAAAATAGAGAGGACAAAAGAGAAGGTGATGAGAAGACAAAGAGATAATGTCACAATGGCGCCAGAAAATGTGGCGTTAATGGGATAAGGAATGATAAAAGATGAAAGATTGAAAAAATGTCATTAAAGCACCGAAAATGAGATAAAATCCTCCCCAACAATGACGCCATAAAATGTTGTGGTGTTTCTAGCTAGAATGAAGGATTAAAAGATCATAAAATGATGTAAAAAGAAGAATGTAGTGAAAACGGAAAGAGAAAAATCTATCCCCAGCAACGACACCAGAAAATGTTGTCACTCAAATTGTATAGGGACAGTGTCAAAACAACATAGGTCGGGGTTCTCACTTTGATCCCCAACCTATTCATTCCAGTTGTCTCCCAACAACAAGCTATGGGGGGTATTCCCAATGAAAGATAGAAATGCAAGACTCATTGGAAACTAACAAGTCCAGGAGAAACGGTTGAATGGACTAGCCACTTGGTTGATTTAGCAAGATTTTAAAAATTAGTTTAAATTCTTAATGAGACTAGTGCCTAATGGAGTCAACTCATTCGCTTTATATAAATTAAAGACCAAATGACCTGATGAACAACTGTTGCTTGAATGCTTAACTATCCTATATGTTATGCAAATCCTAAGACCTAGGTGTGATGCAAGAATCTCGGTTACTTTTAATTATATGTCTATTCTAGGTGTATCATTCCTCTTATCTATTTTAAATCTAGTCTCTAGAGTAGGTTGTGATAGAGAGTCCAAGGGGAGGCAAGCAAAGGCTTGATTAATGATACCTCCCCTCAAGTACTAACCACCCAATGCCTCCAGCACTATAGAGACTGTGGATCTAATGACTGTAAGGTCACTGTGTTAACCACTAAAGAGGTGCTAGCCTCCTCAATCTAGGTGAGAAAGGTGATCTTATTTTCTATCAACCAAGCTTATTCTTGGTGGCAATTTATTAAATGCAAGACTAGCTTATAATGATATGCAAGGTGAATGTGTGATTCTTAAGGTGAGATTACTTAAATGTTTCCTTAAGTACTTAGTAATGATTTACTTCAAACTAATATATCAAGTACTTAACAATGTTTAGAAAAGGTAATCTCAACCACAAGACAAGTGTTAAATTCAATAGTGCCAACAAGAGATAAAAAATGCCCATGATAAAATTGCTCAATAATCACAAACCAATGATGGCGAAAGAGAGCAAGATTACTTATCTACCTAGAATAATTATCCAATGATTCCTTTTATAAGATTAGCAATGTTCTTAGACGACTAGAAGCCCAACAAAATCATGCCAATTAGATTCCTCAATGCCAATGATTTAAAATGAGATATTTTAACAAATCCTCTTATTATCAATGTAAAGTTATCATTCACAAATTATTGATAACAATAATGAAAACAATACTTACCAAAGCTCTTATGCAGGTTCTAATAATTGAAACAATTAAATCTCAAAGACAAATGATGTAACCATTCATGAAAAAAGGTACAACTTTAGATTTAAAGTGCTTTTAGAGAGTAAGTATATTAGATGTGAACTTAAGAAAACTTTAATCAAATTATAACAACAAATATGTTAGTGCACTTGAAACAATTAGAAACCAATCACAATTTTACTTAAAGATTTAATTTTATCAATGCCAGCTCTGCTCAATATAGTTTAAGGAATTTTAATGAGTCACAATTAGAGCCTTATGACAACACTAAGTATATCAATATCAAATGCCAAAATTTGTTACACCTTCTTGAGTTAGATTAGAATGTCTTAAGTGAAGATGAAAACTAGCAAATTGGTGTCTATATCACTATTTATATCACACTTTAATGATCTTATGACAATCAATAGTAGATCATTGAAAAAAACACCAATTGTGCATTACCCAATTCACAAAATGACTAGTAAATTGGTGTAATGAATTCCTTAATATATTTAGGAAACTTGTATGTGTGTTTAGGACATTCAAATTTATTTTTTTACTACTGTCATGAATTAAGTCTATTGTTGAAGCAAAACGATGAGGGGACTTAGGGTTTAATCAAATCCTTATGCTTTAGGCCTAGAAAAAACTTGCACAATTGCCCAAAAATTTCTCTAGTGTTGGAACACCCTGTTGTGACCAACAACAACCCCCCCTCCTCATTTAAGTGTTATCCAAAATACTAAATGTGTGGGGACCCTTAGTAAAATTTTAGAAAAAGCAAGAGTAGGGCTTAGCTTTCTTTTCCTCAAAATAAAGTTACCATCTTAATCTTTGGAAACTTCTTCGAATACTTAAAACCTAAAGTTTATGATGAGGGAGAAATCTTTAAAACACATCGTATAAATAGTAGTAGAACCCCACCATACAAGTACAATCCCGGCATATGTGATATTATGGTATTAAAGCAACTATCGCGTCGCAATAAGCAAAGTTTATAAGAAAAAACTTCAAGATTTACCAATCTGCGATAACGTCGATCGCAAGATTGTATATTGCAGGAAAACAGGTTAAATAAATTTGTCACACATAACCTTCTGCGATGTTGTGATATCGCGATATAGCGATGGGTGTGATCTTGTGATCTTGCGATCTGCGATCTTGCGATATCGCGATATAGCAATGGGTGCGATGTTGCGATCTGCGATGTTGCGATATCGCGATATAGCGATGGGCGCGATGTTGCGATCTGTGATGTTGCGAAGCAAATCGCAAAATCGCTCCATCGCAGATCGTTCGGGCACAATATTCAAGAAAAGCCACTTGCCATAAGCTGACACATAATTATGCGCTTTAAATGCTAATACAGGAGTTAGTTTCCAGTTATTAATAAAATATGGACACGTGCTTTTCAAAGAAAAATTTCACATAAGGTGGTGTATTTGGTATGCCTACGGCATTAAGAACTCTCCCATCACCCGTCCGAGTCATTCATTTCCATTTCACTTGTGAATTGTAGGAACGGAGAACGGAGGACGATCCAAGGCAATACGCAGATTGAAATGGGGAAGAAAAACAAGGCTCAGAGCTCTGAAGTGAAGGAAATGGCACCTTTATATACAGACACAGCCTGTAATAGAGACGCGGGAATCTCAACGTGGGAAGGCATGTACAGACTGCTCGAAGAAGAAAATCCTAGAATAATGAAGGTTACTGCTGTCGCCGAATCACAGGGCTCTTCCGAAGCATCCCTAGAAGAGCTTGCATTCTCATTCTTACATCAGATAGCAGCGAGGCCCAAAATTATCCCATATACAGACATGATCAAGTGGGTACTTGATAGCGCAGAAATGAGAAATCGACAGTTCAAGATTCAAGGTCAAGGGCTCATCAGGTCATTCACTGCACAGGATTTAAAGCTTATGTATCATCTGCTTGAGCCGCAGGCAACTTATAATGCGCAATTCATAGAAAAATTTGTGGAGGAGAACCCGAACCTGTCGGAGACCACCAAAGATTGGTCCAGAAAAGATGAACCGCTCAAGAAAGATAAACACGGTATGTACAGTACTGGTTCCCTTACTTCCCCATATTGTTTTGGTGCTGCCATGCTCTGTACATGATTTTGAATGCCAGATATCAACAAATTTTCATCCGAATGGTTACCATTAATAGATGCTGCCACAAACGCCACTATTGTAGATTGGGCCAAGATTTTATCTGATAACCTAATCACGTCTATTGTCAGTTACCGGTCCAAAAGATCTACGTCTCAAAGAATTTATCCTCCTTTTTACCTAGCCACATATGTTATGGATTCAATATGTTATGTGGCTAAATTCCCTGTTATGGGTTGGAAGTGGACAAATCAAGACCCCTTACCTATCCATGTCTATCATAAGATATTGTGGGACTCTCAGTTCACTCCACATTTTTACCAAATTTGTCACGGACTCATTCTGCCCTTGTATAGAATGTTGTATGATAAAGAACCCCCGAGGTGCTCACCCGAGGCACAGATAGATATCATCCCCATCGCAAGATGGTTCGGGGAAGAATTGTTTACTTATGTTTGAATTTTTGGAACTACTGTACCTCCACATGTTCTACCTTTGTATATCCTTGATAAACTCCTAGCTCGAGAAATTGCATATCAAACCTGTTCAAAAGGCGGCCTAACTAAAGACCTAAAGGACAAAAAGAAGGTCATATGGCCACAGTTTCCTGTGGCTTGTGGGGCCTTTTCGTTGTTCAATGTAGGTCACGCCGTCACTGAAGTACAGAATATGACGTGTCTACAATTATTTAAATTCCTGGCAAGACCATTTGACCCAAATGAGGTTGCCCAAAGTTTCACAACTACAGTCAAGATAAAAGTGTTATGTGGGAAAAAGGATTTATTTGATGATATATTCCAGAGTAAAAGCTCACTTCAAGAAATTTTGCGGGAAGCCCAATTGCAATTGTCTCTAGAAGACCTTCAAAAATTCATGGTATACAGGGAAAGAAGACTTGCCAGTGTTCCTCTAGAAAAGCTGCGATTGTCTGCCAAAGAACCGACTCCAAGCGTTAGCCTCAGTGGGAATTCAAGCGTTAACGGATCTAAGTCTAAATCTGTACAAGAAATACCTGAACATTCTAAAAGATCCGGAAACGACCAAGATAGGAGCGAAGAGTCAGCTAAAGATATCGCTCAGTCAATGGAACTTCCACAACAGAAGATTATCGCTTCCCCGCACAAAGATCCTCCCCCTCTCGTCATTGAAGCACCACCCGTCATGACAGAATTAGATAAAGAATGGGAAACCTTCAATGAACTGATCAATCTTGAAGGACAAGCCCCAAAAACTCCTGTAAGCAATATACAGGTAGTACAGGAAGTGGTCCCAACCATAGTCAGCCATGTCTCAGAAACAGAACATATTCTTGTCGCTCCGTCTTCTGAGCTTCTACTTAATGTAGAAGAAATTCCCCCTCCAGACATATTTTATAGTCCCCAACATAAAGCAGTGGTAAGAAGACAGAGAAAGAAGAGGAAGTTAGAAAATGCACTCTCTCAGGATGCTGAGCAATTAGACGTCTTATGGAAAGATCTCGCCAGTAATCCGACTGAAAACCTCACCAAACTATCTCATATCGCAGGAGCATATGCCTCTGCAACTATTGACAAAGCATCATAAGTACAACAATTGTTGAAAGAGCGAGAAGATCAAATACAGGTATTACAACTACAATTGCAACAAGCCAATGCTAATAATGAGGCACTCAAACAGCTTGAAAAGTTGCAGGAAGACTTTCAGCAGATAAGTTATCAGAGAAGTTTGGACGAAAAAGGAAAACAGTTACAGGATGTACAAGAAATGCATAGGGACGACCCTAAGCTTATAGAGTTTATTTCAGAATCTATTGCTCTGAATGAACAACTACTGCAGCAGCAAGAAGTGTTGGGACAAAAGATGTCACAATGGAATGATTATTGTGAGATGAGTGATAAGATCACTAATCAAGTGGTCGACTTACGAATTGAATATGATCTGATTGACAAGCGAGTGACTGAGTACTTGGCTTGGCAGGATGAGGACGAGGGAAAAAGAGCAGGTGCACCCAGGATAAATGAGAATCATAAAGAGCTGCTCTTTAACAAGTGGGACGATCAAATCAGGGAGGCAGAACAAGCGGCAGAAACAACAGCCACTACAACAAGCATTCTTATTGACTGTGTAAATGAGAATTTGCACAGAGCTAATCTAATCGCAGAAACCACCCTAGGGTATTTACCAAACAAACTACGACTAGGGGCGGAATGGAAGTAGAGAGCGCAAGAAAAGGGAAAGGCAATTCAAGAACTAAACAGGTTAAATTGGGAATGTTATTGGACATACTTGGTGAAGCCGCATAGTCAGTGGATGACTGTGAAGTGCATCATAAATGCGGCCGAAAAGGTGGTACCAGTACTCATCGATTCCGTTTTCTCAGCCCAGCTCAAAGCAGAAGTCAGCCAGCCGACTCTCCTTAAACCAATGCTGAATACATGCAGTTTTAAAGACCAAATGCAAAAGTAGTTTAGCTCTGAATTTAATTTTCGCTTTAGATTTTGCTTAGAAAAAGGGCAGTCATTTGAAAACCGCATCCTGAATTTTTGTAAATAAACTATTATTAGAACTAAAAAGTAGTATTTAAACCCTTCTCATGCATTTAGAGAAGGGTCCAGAAATTTATCAAAAACTTGTCCTCAGAACATGCACTTTTTCACCCTCAGAGGAGGTTTTGGTGAATGAATGGATCAAGATTTGTTGATGTTTGCCTTTGATATCTGCTACTGATGTTGCACTTCTGTACTCTTAGTAGATGTTAGAGCAAGGAGAAATAAATCATTGTTGCTTGAAGCTTATGAGTAGGACCAGTCATAAATGGTACTTTTATCTCTTGACCATTTCTGCTTATATGTTAAAGTGATATACAGTTTTTAGTTGTTTATATGTTATTGCATGAATGCTTGAGTTACCATTTGGCACTTTTGTACGGTGGAGCTATTTATTTATGTTTAATGTATGAATAGCTTATTATGCGATATGTTGTTCACAACTGTTTTGCCTAACTTTTTATGCGAAATAGTTCATCTTAATTGATTTCCTTTCTTATAATCGTTGAATGATCTTTATTACCAGTTGTTATATGAAATCTCTTTAGATCGCATAATAGAAGAGTTACATCCTGGGTTAGCATAGATTAGATGTGTTGTTTTTATTAGATTACCATAGTATAGAATTAGATTAAAGTTTGAATTAGAATAGCTTAGATAGTTACTGTTAGATCAACAACATCCAATTCTACACACACACACCCATAGATTGGGAAACTGATCCCATTATCCCCAGTCGGACCCGCTATACCAAACGGATAAGGAGCTGCCAACCAAGGTCCGGACCGGTCGGGTATCCCCCTTGTTGTCGACCCGATTTTCGGGGCCTCAACACACCCACAACACCAAATATTATGCGCAACACCTCTACAAAAGACACCAATACTTAGTCCAGAAATTGATAAATCACCCACAAAGGAAAACAGGGAAAATAAGGGCAAGGGAAGAGGACTAGAAGGCTAACTATGAGCCTAAGAAAGGTTGCAGCTAAGGGAAATGAGGCCCTTTAGGCTTTCCAAGAGGAGAAAGACCCCATAAGGGGTTGTTGTGAAGGGATAAATCCCTTGATTGGGCCTACGATAGAGGGAAAAATACATATTTAGGATTGCATCTTCTTGTATGAGCCCTCAAAAGGTCATGGCAAGGGAGAACAAGGCTACCAAGAGGCAGCAACAGGAATAGGATGGTAGTGAAGGAGGACAAAGGGATACAAAGGTTGAGTGGAGGGGAGAATGAGGGTCGAGGAGGAGGAAAGAAGGAGGTCGAGGGAGGGAAAGGGTATCCAAGGGAACAGAAGGCTTGCAACAGGCCTAAGAGAGGAGGTCGAAGGGTTGCGGAGAGGATATAGGGTAGGTTGAGGGAGTAACGAATCATTTAGGATTGTGACCAAGTCCACATGGCCTAGAATTGCCCACTATAGAGGAAGAAGGGGTCATGGCTAGCCCGGAGAGGCCAAATCGAGCCCATGACCAAGGGAGGAAGAAAGAAGAGGGCAACAGCAGGGCTAGGTAGGCTAGATCTGCAATTTTGTCCAATTTCCTTTGATGTTGGCCCTGCAAAAATCTCTAGAGATTGGATGTTACTCTCAAGGGCCAAGATCTAGCTCCAACACAACAAATCCTCTTGAATCTCACTTGCAAAAATGAAATTACAAGTACCTAAAACCCCAATATATAGAAAAATTTAAAAATAACCCCCAAACCCTAATTAGCTGCAAACAAGGGTCAGAAGAAATTATTTTACAAATATACAAATAGAAAATGGTTGAAAGTTTTTTTGAACAATAGCTTTTATGATAGTAACATGAGCTTGATGGATTTGAAAATATAAATGTTAATAACAACCTTAGCGAAGTAAGAAAACCATATAAATTTCCTGAAGCCCAAAGAAGGTCGACATGTGCCCACAGTTTGTGAACTTGGAGCCCAAGGGCCGAGGAACCTAAAAATTCTATATATTTCTTAAGAGAAAATTGTTAGATCATACAATGAATCAGATCACCTAAGATAAACTCAAAACTTACCAATAAAATGTTCTTGTCATCTACAAATGAAATAAGAATTCATTTAATATTGAAGCACAATATAGGAAAGCACATATCCATCACGTACCATAGATCAATGAGTCAAAGACAGCGTAAAATAAACCCCAAATTCTTTTAATATGAATTTCAAACGTTCCCAATAGAACAATGACTTCACACCAACGTTACAAAATTACATTAGATTAAAGTTACTATCATTGTGATTTGAGAAGCAAATGACTTCTAATTTATAGATAAATTCTCCAAGTGGAAAATAACGACTAGTTGGCTTGATCCTGTCAAAATAATCTCAATAGTCGATAAATATTTCATCAAATTTTAATTTTTGCCGTCAAAAATACTTATTTTTGAGGAATTTTTGAATTTCTCATTAAAACATTTTTTATTAATTCAAAAAAAAAATTGGATTAATTCCCTCAAAATTTGACTTTGACCTAGCCATCAAGGTCCAAGGGCATAATTTTTCTTAAAAAATCCATTTTTGCCTCGCTGGGGGATTTCCAAAAATTGACTTCTTCATGACCCACAAACTTTTTGGTTATTTTCAACTTGAAGAAATTAAGTTCTCAAATTTAATATTTGACTCTAAATTAATTAATTCTCTGGATTAGGATTTTATTTAATTTTTGTTATAAAAAGTAATTAATTGACACATGAGGGGATTAATTAATATTCCACCCTCAAATATTTTACCCATGGTGTCTAAGTATGAAGGACCATGCATTAAATATTTTTTACATCATATATTACAGTTGCAACCCTCAAAGGGGGAATACTCGCTCGTTATAGACCCTCAAATAATTACCCAATTTTGCGGCACAATATGATTTAGTAGATCAAGTCATTTGCAATAAAGTAATTTATCTAAATAACTTGAATTATTCCCAAATCACTTTTACAAAAGACTCAACTAAACACTAAGACTCACCTAAGACCTTGTCAACAAATTTCACCCTAGCTTTGTGGTTTAAGCTGGAGGGAAAAACTCTTTCAATTACCCGTGTTTAGAAACACAGGTAATAAGTGAGGTTAAAAAACCTCCTAGGATTTGTTGCCAAACATAGGCTTACCAAGGTTGTTACATAATTAAACAGTCATACTAGCGTCATTTACAATACAACTTGTAGAAATTGGGTTTACAATGATATAAGAAATGGTTGGTTGATGACCTTGAACTTTGAAAAAAAATTGTACCACTACTTCCTTGGAATTGTGACAAAATAGGTGCAACACCCCCTAACCCCATAAACCAATGTAGATTTGAGTCTTTACGAGTAGTGGGGAAAAAATTCAATTTTTGGACATCTAATGAATAGTCATAACTCCTACATAATATGCCAAATTCAAAGAGAAAAGCATCGGGGTCTTCATGTACCTTACCATGAAAATGAGGAAGAACTGATGGTGGGATATTCTTCATTTGCATCATTGTATTAGGGTCCACAATTGGAAATCCAAGGATGGATTGTTCTTCCTGTGGCTGGTTTTTACCAACTCCTTCACCATTGACATCCTCACGATTTTCCATCCTCTTGCCTCCAAGAAAACTATCCCTCATAAAATGTGAAGGTTGAATGTGTTTTAAATCTAACCTTTTAGCTGCAAAATTCACCTTCTTCCTTGCCACTAGTTGTGATACCCCCGAACTATTGTCACCAAAGTCTAGGTGTAAAGTACCAACCTTATTGGTCTGCGTATGCCTAGATTTTTTACCTACAACAGAAGGCCCACCGTGAGAAGAAAAGATTTCCAAATTATCAATATTTCCTCTACCCTTCTTGGGTTTTGGACCTCTACCCCTTCTAGTCATACATGTTTTTTTTTAAAGAAAAATCAAACCACAAAAATTCAAAATTGTTAAAAACACTTGTTAGCAAAATAAATCAAGCCCAATTTCAATTCTGCAACTATTTAAAAAAAAATGTACCTACAACAATCCAAAAGAAATTACCCTTCCTTAAGCACTTAGCAACAAGAGCACGCACCTACTAGAAAAGACAATGTAGAACTCACCTGTATTGATGAAAAGAAATTCAACAAGAATTTAATACAACCTCTCCAAGCGCCTCCTTGAAAACAATGCCAAAATGTTGGGTGTTGAGATTGTTTCCTACAAGCCTCAACACTTGTCAAACCAAGGGTCGTACACTTCCGTGCACAACACAATTAATGCCAAGAGACTCTGACCAAACCTGAAAGAAAACCAATCCTACCTCCAAACCAAATCACCAATATTCTAAGACTTGAAGAAAACAAATAAGAATTATATTTTGTGATTCATACACTACTTCCAATGGAAACCTTATTGAAAACACCTCAGTCAATCTAAATACCACTTACTTCACTCACAAGTTCCTCAAACAACTAAGATTGCAAAATGAACAAGAAGAATCCAAAAGAACACAAGCCTTAACTTAATAAATCAAATGAGTGGTTGAAAAGATTCATACAGGCTTACAAAAGCATTCCCGCACTACCTGAAGTTTCACTCTTTCTTCATTCTGATTCCTATATTTTGTGAATTTTCACTCAGTTCTTACCAATCTTTTCACACTTCTCCTTCACGCACTGCGTATTCATAAATATAACAACCTTGATGTGTTTTAGGAAGCACACATGGCAGATAACCTCACTCTATTTCAGCTTCACAAACCAAAAGAATAACCCAAATCAAATAGTCATAACTTATGCTTAAAACAAGATCTATGAAAGAAACCAATTTAATCGAAATGGAAACCAAGTTCTTGAAAACAAATAATCATGAACTAAATATTGTTTCTTCAACCAAGACCTTTCACACCAACTCATACCATGACACAAAATTTCACTCATGCATCAATTAAACAAGTCTCAATATAAAACATCCTATGTTCCTCTAATCATACCAAATAAAAGGTGGAATCGCACTCTTTAATCTTTAGTGATGGGGACATTCAAACATTCACCTGTATCACGACTCCGTTTTGTTTCAAAACGATGCAACACAACATCAGTAAACAATTCTTCAAGAAAAAAAGATACCAGTTACCTATTCCTGCACTAACACACAGTGAGGTTGGACATATCTCACATCATCACAAAACCCTGAGATTTGATTCTCCATCCATCTCCTGAAAGATACCAAACTGAATACTCTTTCTACAAACCTCCAAATCAAACCATGCTATAAGAGAGTCAAGACCTCAACTACCCCAACATTGTTCCCTACCACTATAGCTGAAGCTCTACGTGACTTTAAAACCTTCCTCCACCCTCTCCTTTTCCCTCATATAAAAACCAGTAAATTTGATATGTTGTGCTCCGAGATCGGCATGAATCACAAAGGATAAAACGTCTTAGAACGTCCATGAACTAGGTCTTCTATGGTACATTACATTCCATTAATGCACAAACTATCCACCTCATAGTATGCTTTATCCAGTTCCATTTTGAAGAGCCACCCCCCCCCCCCCCCCCCCCCCCCAAACAATCATCTATTAGAAATTTGCAAGACTCGTTGCTCCACTCCCTTACACCAGTGCCGTTTTGAAGAGGCATCCCCCCCTACCCAACCAAACAATCATCTATTAGAATTTTGTGAGACTTGTTGCTGCACTCCCTTACACATAATGCTCTAGTCGTGTTGCCCTTTTTTTCTTCCTTACAGAGGAATCAGCAACTGGAGCAGCCTCGCAACTCACGTTACATGGGGTCGATTCTGACCGCTACCACTATAACCCCTAGGAAACTGCACCTGCCCCTCTCCGCAGCTCCAGGTTAGTCCGAAGGAACATGACCTTCAGTACGGAGCCCGCTTTTCTAATGAACTTCACCGCATTGTGATTACCAACTCACCTACCCCCGTGGGGCTCTAGTCGTGTTGCCTTTACACACAATGCCTAAGTAAAATACTTTAATTAAAATAATTCTAAATAAAAGAAATCATGTATTTTTGTATAATTTATATAATTAAGATACCAAGTCCCAAGAGGGATCAAATTTATTGAGAAAGAGATTTGGTTCCTCTTGGTGCTTTGTAGATTAGAAGTTAAGACGGATATAGGCTGCTTTAATTCAACATTTTAAATGTGATATATATTCCACGTGATTACCATGGATCAATACCATGGGTTCTCATAAACCCGAAGCTCGAAAACCACTAGGGTTCCTCTTGGCACTTTGTAGATTCGAAGTTAAGATGGATGTAGGTTGGTTTAATTCAGTTTTTTAAATATGATATATTCGACGTGATTACCATGGATCAATACCATGGGTTCTCATAAACTTGAAGCTCGAAAACTACTAGTAACTGGACCAAATCAAGTTTACCTTAACTACCCATCATAAATTAATAAAAATGAGAAGATGTAGGTTGGTTTAATTCCACCCTTTAAATATGATATATTCCACGTAATTACCATGGATCAATACCATGGGTTCTCATAAACTCGAAGCTCGAAAGCCACTAGTAACTAGACCAAATCAAGTTTACCTTAAATACCCAATATAATTTTATTTTTTTTAACATAGTCGGTTGCTTTTTATATATTGAAAAAAAGATGGAAAGGAAGCTAGTTCCTTGGACAATCAGAGGAGGGTAGGTTCAAAAGTAGTGCGTAAATGGGAGTGCAGTCTCCACAACTACTTTTTCTGCCCAGAATCCATAAACTTCAAAACTAATGAGCTGGTATCGTGGCTCTGAGATGTGGGTTAACTTTCCAAAAAATGACTTGAACTCCAAAAGCCTCGCGCGGAGACCAAAACCGCACTTAACTTTTGAAAAGGCGGATAAAGTAGAAAACCATTATCCTCGAAAAGTCGGCATATACACAATACACGGTAAATAACGATTTCTACTTTTCCGAAGCCTTGGCACGATCTTCAAAGCTTACCTTTATAAGACTCGATCTCCACCGTAGAAAATCCTCCATCATATCTGACCGGTCAAACAACTTGCATGTCACACTACCATTGTCGACCCACACACGATAGATCCAACGGCTAGCAAGAATTTCGGGCAGGCAAATCGTGCGGAGAGTACCCGCCCGAAAAGGTGGTATTCTCACACCGCCCTCATGATACGTTTCCATCAATGAGTGGAATCGGGTGGTTCCCTCCTGAAACCACTTACCACTGAAACTTTGCCCGAAATACCATTCCAGTTTAAAATCCCGCCTTTTCTTTTTCTATGTCTCGTGCAAGAAAGTGCCCGATGTCTGTTGATATGCCACCATCGACGACTGTGACAAAATTTTCGAGATCCTATTCCGCTGCAACTGAAGTCAATCCTTGGCCATTGATCTCCAGAATCCCACGGTACCTGTGCGATGATTCTTCATCTGTCTCCTCACTCCTACTTTGCGGAATTTCTTCATTGATTTGTGGTTTTTTTCCCTAAATTATTGGTATCTATTGTGAAGAAACTGGCTGCTGTTGATTGCCAAACTGTCTCGGGTCACGAGGGAGCATGCACAGATACATGTGGATCATGGTATACATTCTCGTTCTTCATACTGGGTGAGGGGGTCAAGGGATACTTTCTTCATAAACTTCATTATTCTCTTTGACTATGCCAACTAGTCTGTCAATTGCTTTGTTGGCATGGCTATCAACGTCCTTATTTTGGTTTCTCAGGACGTGCTTTAAGGTTATATTTCCCAGAATTTCAAAACCTTCTCTGTTTCTTTGATAGATTTTATTGATGGCTATGCTTTTGAAGTCCCTATTGGCATCCAGAGTGGCTATTATGATAGCAGAGTCCCTTATTATTATAGGGTTCTTGAATGTGTTTTTGTTTAAAATCCTTGTTCCTAGGGGAAGGTTGTATGCTTCAGCTCTGTTGTTTGTCGTTTCTCCCAGGCTCCATTCATAGGTTATTTTTTTTTTTCCATTTGGGGCTAGTATAACTCTTCTTGCCCCTGCTTTGCCTGGGTTATTTTTTGCAGCTCCGTCAAAAAAGAGAATGTATCTCTTCTGTTCTTTTATCCATTCTGCAAATTCTTTGTCCTCCAATCTTAATTTCCAATTCTTGTTTGTGTGGAATTCTTTTTTATTTGTTGTAACTGTTGCTTTTGTTTTGTTTTCTAACATTGATTTACTGTACTAGTCTTTATCTTCTTGTTGTAAATTATTCTGGTCCATTTTTGAGATTCCATTTGTATTGATTATCTCTGCAACTTGGCTCCAAGTTTTTGCTAATATCTTGCCTAGATTTGCCTTTTGTTCTTTGAAAATACATTTGTTTTGGGCTAACCAAATTTGCCAACATAGGATTGAAAGGAGACATTTTCATATCCTTTTTATTGTTGCCTTTTTTTCTCTGTATGTGGGAAGCTTTTATCCCAGTTTTTATGAAGAATTATCAACTGGATTGTTGGATCAATGTTTATTTCCAAAGGACTTGTTGCCTGCTTCCAACACTCTCTCGCCACCATATAGTTAACGAAGAGGTGTTGGATAGTTTCTTCCTCCTTTTGACACATGACACATTTTGAGGGCCCTTGTATTCCTTTTTTTTTTTAATTTTTAGAGGTAAGAATTTTACCTTTGAGAAGGGTCCAGGTGAATAATTTAATTTTGGGCAGACTCTCTGAATTCCAAGTTGCTTTCCAAAGACTCCAGTCATTTTGATTGTGAAGTTTTTGGAGGAGGTTGTACCCTGATTTATCCCCTCCATTTGGGTCCCAAACAAAGTCATCTTGCTCTTCTATGTTGATGGGCGCGGCCCCAGCCAAATGGGCTTTTAAAATTTCCCACTGACTTTTTAGTCTTGGTGGAGTGGCTAGTTTTGTCCATCTAACCCAGTTATTCTGATCCCAATCCGAAATAGAATAAAGTGTATTAAAACTTTGCTCTTCCATCCATCTCTGAAGGCCCCTTAAATTTTGTTGTTGATTTAAGGGCTTTTTCCCCATTATTCTATCCTCCCAGATATAAATTATTTTTCCATTCCCTGGATTTTTGGATATTTGATCCCTAATAAGAGGAATTATCCTTTTAACCAATTTCCAAATTTGGGTGCATGGCCTGTCTGGAATAGTATCAGTGAGCAGCTTTGTTCTATGACCATTCAAATATTTCATTGTTAGTACTTTTTCCCACTAGTGGCTGTTCCCATTTATCATTCTCCAGATAATTTTTGTCCCTAGGGCAATGTTCATTAGTCTTGTCAGTCTTATTGATATACCTCCTTTTTCATAGGGAAGAGTAACTTGCTCCGATTTAACAAGGCTAAATTTTTTATTATCTTGTTTTCCTCCTTGCCAGAGGAAGCTTCTAATTATCAGTTCCATTTGCTTGTGGGCGCTTGCCGGAGCCATAATGATTGCATACTGATATATAGGCAAGGTCGAGAGAAGTGCTTTGATCAGTGCTACTCTTCCTGCCAGGTTGAGCCACATCACTCCCCAATTCTGAATTTTTCCGCTCATTCTTTCCACTTTCCTGTTCCATACTTCTGACTTTACCACTTCCTTTGCTAAGGGCAACCCAAGATAAGTGAAGTGGCTCCAATTTATTTGTAGGGGTATTTCCAGAATTTGTGAGATATGTTGCATTGTTGTTGTTGGGGTATTCCAACAATAAATTTTGCATTTGAAGTTGTTTAAAGTTCCTCCCGAGGCTAGGAGAAATTCATCCAAGGCTTTTTTGAATTGTTTTGCAATAATGCAGGATGCCCCGCCTATGAGAAGGGTATCATTTGCAAAGAGAGAGTGGTTTATATCTTTGAATCCTCTCGATATTTGGATCCCTATTATTTTTTTCTCTTTTCTTTGATTTTCTAGCATAGTACTCAACGATTAAGCCATGATGATGTACAAAAATGGAGAAAGCGGGCAGCCTTGCATCAACCCTCGTGTGCTTTGGAAGAATTTATTGGGCCGACCATTGATTAAAGGAGCTATCCAAGGATTTGATATACATGCTTGGATAATCTCTATGAAATTTGTTGAAAATCCAAACCTTTTGAGAGTTGCTGCAAGAAAGTTATGGTTAACTCTATCAAAAGCATTAGCCATATCTAACTTAACAATCATTCCTCTCTCTTTTCTTTGGATACTACTGTGGATAGCCTCCTATACAATTATCACATTGTCTGTGATTTGTCTCTTGGGGACAAATCCTCCTTGGTTCTCTGAAAGTATTTCCGGAAGTAATTTTTTCATTCTATTTGTTAGGATTTTGGTAAGTATCTTATAAGACGAGTTGCAAAGGGAGATTGGCCTATATCTGTTAAAAGTTGTAGGATTGGGTTCTTTGGGAATGAGGGCTAAGAAGGAGGATTTAGTATTTTCTCCAATCTTTATTTTATTTTATTTTTTTCTCTGAAAAGAATTTTTGAGCATTCTCATTAGGTCTTTTTTGACAATTTCCCAATGTTGTCTGTAAAAGGCCATTGTAAACCCATTTGGACCTAGTGCCTTGTCAGGGTGGAGATTCCACACAGCTTCTCTGACTTCTTCCTCAGTAATTTATTTGTCTAATTCTCTGTTTTGTTGGTCGCTTATTTTTTTTGTTATATGCTGCAAATTTCTTCATTAACTATCTGCTGGTCACTTGTTGAAAGGAGTTCTTTAAAGTGTTTATGGGCTACGTTTTTTACTGCTTCAACTCCTTTTATTTCTTGACCATTTACTTGAATTTGTTCAATCTGATTTTTTGACCTCCTTATTTTCATTGTATTATGAAAGAAGGCTGTATTTTTGTCTCTGGATTTTAGCCAGAGGCATCTTGATTTCAGTCTGCTTTCCTCTTCTTCTTGCCTATTTTGCTTATATATTTCCAGATATATTTCCTTTTCTTGTATATGATCTTGCTTACTTTCTTCCTTGTTCTCTTTTTCCTTGCAAAGGTTATCCATTTTTTTTTGCAATTCGATTTTCCTGGCTTTGTCCCGGAGATCATTTTCTCTTGCCCAATTTTTTAGGTGTATCCTTAGGTTCTTTAGCTTAGTTTCCCAAACATACTAGGGAGATCTTGTGACACTTTGTTTCCAGCTATCCTTTATTTGTTTGTAAAAATCTTTTTTACAGTCCCAAATTGAATTATATCTGAAGGGAAGGGGTCCTTGATTTTCCAGTTTCCCCAAGGTTAGCATCACCGGCTTGTGATTTGAAGTTGAGTTGTGAACAATTTTACTTTTCACAAGAGTGTAAGTAGCTGCTATGCTTTCATGAATAAGAATTCTGTCCAACCTTTCTTTTATGTTGTTTTTTCCAATTCTTTTGATGTTCCAAGTGTATTTTCCATTGCTTGGTGGAATGTATATTAATTTGTGTTCTTCAATTATTCTTTCAAGAGCTTCTCTTGACAGATCATTGTGGAAGATTTTGCCAAGTATTTCTTCTGTATTCCTTATCAGATTTAAGTCTCTCCCCAGGATTAAGTGCCCACTTTGTCTCTCTGCTATTTCTTCTTTAATTGATTTCCAACATTGTTTTTCTCTCTATAGTGATTTGGAGAATACACATTTAAAATGCTATACTGTTCTTTTGTTTTGAGATTCCTCAACTCCATTCTATTCCAGCGTTTGTTGATTTTTTGGGTCATTAGTTCCCATTTTCTTTTATCCCAAGTAGTGTTGATTCCTCCTGATGCTCCTGTGGCTTCTAATGCTACTTCTTCATAATTTTTTAGTTTTTGAATCATTTTTTGATTTTCTTGCTTGTTTAGTTTGGTTTCTTGGATCATATATATGTCTGGTTGTTCCTTGACTAAAATGTCTGTAGCTGCATTGACTTTGAAGGAGGTGCCAAGGCCGTTAGAATTTCAAGATACCACTATCATTATTTACTGTTGTGTTGATGTGATCCTCCCTTTCCTCTTTGCTGAGTTTTTTCATGACTTCTGTTTGTTTCCCAAGGAATGAATCCATTGGTTGTTGCATTCCTAAGGCTATTTCTTTAGCTGTTGCCTCATCTCTGATTTCTTTATTGGATTTCCTTCCCACTTTGTTTTGTTGATCCCAGGTTTGGGGGATTTCTTTGACTTTGTTTCTAGTTAGAATGCGATCCACTAAGGGAGGAGGTGGGGAGGATATAGGGTTGGGGGTGGATATGAGAGCTAAAGAGGTAGGGTTTGAGGGAGGGGATCTAGGAGAGGGTGGATCAAAGGAGTCTTCTAGTGGCTCAAAAGGATTCAGAGTTGTGTGATCAGGAGGAGTAACCTTCGCTGGAGGCTGAGAGGTTGTTTCATTTGCTTCTTGGGACTGATACATATTTGATGTTGTCTACTTATTGGTAGGTTTTTTCCTTTTCACTTGTTCCCATGTAGGTTCTTGCTCTTCTACATTTTCATGCTTTACTTTTCTAATACACCTATTTGCAAAATGACCATACCCATGACATACCTTACATTTAATGGTATTTGCTTGTAGTCCAGTTGCTGAATGTGTGTCCATTGGTCGATCTTGATCTTTATTGCTTCTAGGAGGCCTTTTCTGAGATCTACTTCCACACATATTCTTGCACATGCGTGCATGTTGTCTTTTGGCTCACATCTGTCAATATATTTGCCCACTGCGTTTCCTATAGCCTTCAGAGATTCATCTCCCCAGCAGTGAAGAGGAAGATGTGGGAGCCTGACCCACACAGGCACAACGTTTGGGACATCCATCTTCGGATCAAAGTCTCGCGTCTATTTGTTCAGGTATAAACCTCTGGAGTCCATGAAGTAAGGCCTGTTTCTAAATATCAGTTCTTTGTCCTCCTTTATTTCAAAGAGAAAGGTGTAGTATTCCCTTCCACAAAATCGAATTGCTATCTTCCCCTGTGTGATTGCGTTCCAGTTTCTTTCCACACTTTTTTGCACTAATTTGGGTGAAGGCCATAGCCCTGTGAACTGTCCAACAAGTCCGTGTTCTTCCAGAGAGATGGCTTCTCTTCTTGGAAGAGATGGAGGGAGAGAAGTCTCTGGGATACTTTTGAGTTTCTTTACAAATTTATTGACTGATGGTTTGTTCCTTGGAGCTCCATTCTCTGCGATCAGAGATGCGAAGTCTTCTGTTTTTTCTTCAATCCCTGGCTGCGTAGAAGAGTGGGGATCTCCCTCCTTAGAGGGTTGCATGGTCTAGTTGGCCTCAACAACAAGAGGCTGCTAAGGGAAAGATCTGCACGGGTAGCGACGGCTAGGTCAGCAGGGGCAGCGTTGGCTAGGGTAGTGGCAGCGTCCAATGTTTCATTTGTGTAAAATTTTCTTCATAAAATTTTGACTAACTATCGAACATAAATTAATAAAAATGATAAGGTAGAATTTTTATTTTAACATAGGATTATTTTTATTTTATTTTGACCAAGGTAAATGTTTCCATGACATTACTTACACCAACCTAGGTCCATCTTCACTCCCGATCTACCAAACACCTAGAGGGATCAAATCTCTTGAGATGCAAACCTTTTTTAGAGTGAAAAAATATTTGATCTATCTCGACAACAAACTTGATCCCTCTAGGCGCTTGGTAGATTTGTAGTTAAGATTTGATCTAGGCTCGTTTAATTTCCCCCTTTAAATGGGCTATATTCCACATGAATACCATAAGTTCTTAATACCATGAGTTTTTTATTTTTATCTTTTATTTCTTTAATTGGAGAGCGCTCTTGGCTCAATAAACGATTTTAATTTTGAACTAACAAAAATAAAATATCTATAATCATTTCACAACAACTTGTTAAATTTATTATTATTATTATTATTGTTGTGTTTTTTTTAACAAAATGGTAAAACCCAATATGACATATTTATGAATGGTATCCACTAAGATTGATTGACACGGTTATAAAAAGGAAAACCATGCCATTTTGAGTTACTTAGAATAAGCGACAAATTTTTACTCCTACCAAAATAAGTGTAACTTTTGGCCGTAGTCTACCGAGACTATTTTTTTCCCAGTAAGATTTTGATAAAATCCAGAAAGGATTTTTGTAAATCCAAGTTACAGTTGTCAAACTTCAAGATTTTGGGTTCCCTAGAGGTTTCTAGATTTTGGGTTCCCTAGAGGTTTCTGATGGCGTTGAATCTATTTCCACCATAAAAAACACTATTAACACAAGACTTGTTGAATTTTAGACTTGTTGAATTTTTTTACCTGGATTCCGAACATTTTTAAGGTCTGGGAAATTCCTCAGCCTCTATAGACACTTCCTAAATTTTAGCTCATTATAGAGTAAATTCTTACCAAAATTAAAACAATTTTCTAATATACTCCATTTTTACACATTTTCAAAAATAATTATTTTAATTTTAAACTAATAAAATTAAAATATTTATATTTTTATACATCTTGAATTTACATTTATCACTTACACCATTTTCAAAAAACCAACCTAATTTATATAAATTATATAATTATCAATTAATTAATTTTTTAATTTACAGAACTAAAAATCAAAATATTTATATGTTAGATTCTATTCATCACTTACACTTTTTTCAAGTTACAATTGATTTGGTCATGGTAAACTAATTATGTTTAACACTTACTAAATTACCCCTACTCATAAAAAAAACCCAATTAGTCTACCTCTAAATCTGGAATGTAGCAAATTAGTTCATCTCCACAAGTGAACGCAATAAGAATAGTTTAGTTCCGTAAAACTGTACTACAACGACAATGTGCTGGAAATTCACTTCAGAGGCCAATGTGCCGGGAATGCCCTTCGCAGGCCGTTTTAAAAGGTCAGGTTTGATCACATATTCGTCAAGTCGGCCAGCCTTGGCCAAGTGGGTCCGCAATGCCATTTTCTCCCCCAAATTAATTTTGCAGCGGATAGATATAAGGGAGGGAAACGGAAAGGCAATAGAGATATAAACTCTGTTGGATTGCAACGTGATTGCATACTCAGCTCACGGCTCAATGGATCCTCATCGTCCATCCTATGGCGGAAGTTCATACGACGAGGAGGAAGAGGAGTATGATGAGGGGTTGGATGTATCTGCAGAACAGCAGAAACATCCCCATGATCATGATACTTCTGGGGACAGGACCAATTGCCAAGTCGGTGTTGGAGGAGAGGAAGAATTCGAATACCCAAATGAGGAAGACCATGGCCCAAGTGAACATGAAGGCATGAAAGGAGAAGAGGAGCAGAGCGACGAAAGTGAAGGCATGAAAGGAGAAGAGGAGCAGAGCGACGAAAGTGGGCATAAGGATAACGCCTCAGAGTCACGGGCATTTGAAGAAACATCAGGCAGGGCAGCACAGAAGAGGAAATTACTGGTTCCAATTGGGGGGACAGATACTGTTATTAAAAAGCCCAAAAGGAGAAACACTAATGCCCGGACCAAATCAGCATCAGCATCCAGGAAGTCGGGTAAGAAGAACAGGGTTAATGTCAATCCCGCAGCAAAAGATACTACTCTCATAACTCCCGCCACCAGGCTGCTTGATGATAAGGATGAGGATGAGGATGACAACCCAAACATGAGGATTTGTCTGTCAAAGATCCACAAGGCAGAAAATATTGAGCTGAGTAAAGATAGACTGATTGCAGGGAGTTCTAAAGGATACAGAACGGTGAGGGCTACCAGGGGTGTGGTGGAGGGGGCATGGTATTTTGAGATCAAGGTTGTTTACCTCGGTCAAACTGGGCATACCAGATTGGGATGGTCTACAGAGAAAGGAGATGTTGACGCTCCTGTGGGTTATGATGGGAATAGCTATGCCTACAGAGATGTTGATGGCAATAAAGTTCATAAGGCTATCAGAGAGCCCTATGGGAATGGACCTTACGTGGAGGGTGACGTTATTGGGTTTTATATTAATTTGCCTAATGGCAGTGAGTTTTATCATCACAGCAATGCAGTAGACGAAGCACCACAGGTGGTGCCTGGTATGTTCCAGTTCCCATATCTTTACTTATTTTCTTAAATGCTTTAAATTTGTGACTTCCAACCTGGAGTGTCCATTCCAGGCAGTAAATATAGACACATGTCCAGAAAAATACTTATTTTTTCATGTATGCACTCTGTTTCACACTTCATGCACTAAATATAGAGACGTAGACGGTCATTTTTTTTAATTGCGCACAGTTCCAAAACCACGCTTAAAATAGCTGTTAATTTTCAATATATATACATATATTTGCTTTAATTTTGTCTTCCCACCCTCCGTATGAAAACTTTAGAATTCATGGCGAAAATATAGAACGCCCTTTGTTTCAGTGTATGCACTATCACTCGTTTTTAACTGGTGTTAATTCCCTCGCCCTTTCTATATACCTTTCTATATACACATTTGAAAAAATCTGCCACTGAAGATTAAAAAAGGTTAAGACCTGCATTTTGCAGAAATAAAAACAATTTTAGTGCTGTTGAGTCTAATTTTACAATGAAGATTAAAAAAGGTTAAGACCTGCATTTTGCAGAAATAAAAACAATTTTAGTGCTGTTGAGTCTAATTTTACAATTAACATCTTCGGTCATAAAGTTGAAATTTTGTTCAGGTAGACCAAAATAAATTTTTTAAAAAATCTAAGAATAAAAAAGAAATTAAATAATTATTATTATTTAAATTTAAATTTTAAATTTTAAAAAATTTATAATACACCATGATGCAGTAACTGACTCAATGTCCAAAGCATTGGCCCACGATTATCTGTTGAATAGAACAGATAGGTATAAATCTATAATCAGAATAAAAGCCAATGAAAGATCTTTTCATATCAGGGCTTTGGTCCTGCGAGTAGAAAGAAAGAAATTATTTTAATGCCCATGAGGCTAAAGATAGTGTATGGGACAAATTGCTTCTTCCTTTGTTTTTCTGTTTCCACTTTTTCGGAAAAACAAAAAATGCATACTCTTTCTTCCCACACTTCTTTTGGCCTTTCCGAGTGCCCTGTTTCACAACGGAGTTGACGCGAATTAGTCCTTAATTGAGCAATAAGAATTTTGGCTCTCCAAAAGATATTGGCCTCTATGTATGCTTTTGGTTGATGACTATGAGTGGGATTAAACACTTCAATATAGTAATTTTTCTTTCTTCCTAGCTCTTTATCCCAAGTACGCTTGTGGAACTTTTCCATCACAAAATCTTTTATCTCTTTGTTGTTTATGGGACATGCGTTCAAGCAAATACCCCATTTACTAAACCATTTGTTATTTTGCTGCATCCAATTTTTTTTTTTCTTTCACAATTTATCATTAAAGATAACCTTAGGCCATCTACCCTCTTCCATTTGCTCAATTTTTTTAAAATACCTTATGACTTGCACCATAGCAGTGTCTTCAATAGGAACAATACATGTTTCACTTAACAAGATAGCATAACGTATTGCACTTTTAATCTTAAATTCGTTTGTAATCAAACGCTTCTGAATTTTCTCAATTTGTCTCCATTGCATGTCGGATGCACTGCTGGCCCATAGTTCACAACCATAGAGAATCACTAGAAGTCCAAAAAGAGTTTGAGTGGTTTTCCAGTTCCATAACTCTGCCTCTTTATACTTATTTTGAAAAGCATAAAATGTTTTCCAACCCCCCAAAGTTCTTTTCTTTCTACAACCATTTCAACTTAGATTTTTGTTGAAGTCAATTCCGAGGTATTTGTAATCCACAACTTCTTCCAGAATGTTGCCTTCAAAGTAGAACTTATGCTGGTTATGTTTTCTTTTCTTAGCAAAAACCACTACTTTCGTTTTGCTAATATTGACTTGCATCTCCACACTTCTACAAAAATGCTCAAGGGATAGTAACTGCTCTTGCAAACCAAGAGCCGACTCAACAATCAGAATAAGGTCATCTGCATACAAAAGAAGCCTTATAACAAAATTGCCCAAATAGATACCATCACCCCCTTGCGAATTTAACCACTCTTCAAGCTTGTCGATATATAAACCAAAAAAGGTAGGAGATAGTGGGCAACCTTGCTTGACCCTGATATCGCTTCTAAAACTTTCAGAAATGCCTGCTGAAGTTTTAATTTTGACTTTCACCTCTTCATATAGCCTATGCACAACTGCTCTCAAATGTTTACGAACCCCAAGTTCCTCCATTCTGTGCCAAAGTTTATCTCTAGGAACCGAGTCAAACACTTTTATGAAATTAACAAAAGACTTCTTCCTTTTTCTCCCAAAATTTTTCAATGATGTGCCTTAAAGTTATACAATGATCAACTGTGGAATGTTTAGGTCTAAAACTTGCTTGCTCTTTAGCACGCTTATCTCTTTCTTCTGCCCACTTGCTAATTTTGTTTTCTAGCATGCTTCCAAATAACTTTGCAAACAAAGGGTTTATCATGATGGTCTTATAATTGGAGGGATTATTGACATCACCGCTCTTGAAAAGAGGTATTGCCAAACTAGTTGTCCAATCTGTGGGGGGCCTTGTTGTATGATGTTGTTGAAGATTTTTGTAATGTGAGGTGCAAGAATCTTTGAGCCCCACTTTAGATATTCTGCTTGGAGTTTAGCTAAATCTTTTGTTTTTCCAACACCCAACTTCTTGATACCCATCTCTACCTCTTGTACCGTGAAGAGTTCAGTGTCAGTGTTGACCAAGGGGGGAGGGTCAACCTTGAGAACTTGCTCATAGAGTTGTCTTGCATATTCAAACCATTTAGAAACTGTAATATTATTTCCAGTTTGTATCTTTTTCGGTTGGAGCTCTTTCCAAAATAATTTGGGATTATTTATCCCAAGGAAGATTAGTTCTTTCCTCCTTGAAACCATGAAATCGACCTTTTTTTTGCTTAATAATTGCGTGTAAGCTTTGAGCTTTATGTTATCCTTGTTTGACTCTTTTCACATTCTCCTTTCCTTTTTGCATTCCTCGTCAAACCAAACATTAACTGGAAAGCAATTTGTTTCAAACTTCTTAATTTTTGCTCTTGTGCACTTTGCAAGTGCGCATTGAATTAAACGTGTTAATTCATGACTATGAAGGCTGTGAATTGTAATTTTTTCCTTCTCGAAAAGCCTCTCTAGCGTCATTTTGAAGGTATTACAATTTTTTTGGGTCAAAAGAATTCTGCAACGTGGGAGATTTTGTTGGACATGTTGAATTTTTTACTCTAATTGTTTCTTTCCAATCCAAGAGAAACATAAATAAATTGGCTTGTGATCTGATTTCAAGTTCCACAATTGATCTCCAATCAAAATTTCCTCCATTTGCTCAGAGAAACCATGCGAGCAAATTACATAATCTACCACACTTGCTCACTTGTAAGTATTGCAAGTGAAATTATGGGACTTTGCCCATCTAGTCAAGCCATTACAAATGACTAAATCAAAGGCCCCACATAGAGTAAGCAATTGTCCACCAAAAAGATTGCAGCGCTTGTCCTCTGAAATTCTTTCCCACTGATGATTACTTTCTTCTGTAAGCCAAAAAGGGTCACAATCATCTTTACAACAAAGAATGCTAGCTTGCTCACTTGCAGTCCTAGCATTGAAATCACCCACTATAAGGACTTCACCAAGCTGCGAATATGTTGCAATATTCGCTTTTAAGGCTGCAAATGAATATTTGTGGTCAAGCCCTCTACCTTTGTCGATTTTTGAAACCCGCGATGCAAAATAGCATGCTGCAATTATGATGTGGTTTCCATTTTCTGATATTTTAAACCAATTGAATTGCTTATTTGAGTCTTTTTTTTTCTAACTGAATGAGACGACCTTCTTTCTCCCTTACTAAAACCATGATACCCCTGTGCCCTTTGCCATTCCCTGCTGCCTTGTTCCACATTGCCATCTTCTAGTGTCCTTCAAACAGAGGTGTTTTGCACCCTTCATGCTCGTGTTTTTATGAGACAAATTATGTCTCTATCTTCCACAATAGGCTCTAACCCAAGTCCTTGTCTCCATGGGTAACCTCTGCAGTTCCAACAAACTAATCTTAAGGAAACTTGGTTATGACTTGATTGCTATTTATTTTGACATGCAAGATTCACATTTGAGTCTTTGTCCTTGCTTTCCCATACTAACCCTGCTTTCTGATTTTTTGTTGAAGAGTTTGTTGCATCTTCTTTATTACCATCTTGCTTCTTTGCTTTGGAAGGAGGTCCAAATCGCGCTATCACAACTTTGCCTTTATAAATCCATGCTCTCTTGCTACCCTAACCTTTAAAATTTCCTCTCTTCTTTCTTTCTGTTGTTTTACAGTTAAATCTTTTTCTAGGAAAAAACAATAACCCCTCGAGATGTTTCTTGCTTAGAATGATATATTTATCATGCAAGCTAGGCATAATGACTTTTATGGGCCTTGGCTCTCTCCTCGTTAAACTTACCCACCCTTCAGGCTTGGCATATTTGTCCTTGCCATAACAACTTGTATTTCAAGAAGTCTCTTGCAAGGTTAAGAGTACATTCATTTTTACCATAGTCATTTGTGTCCATTTGTCCTAAATCATTTGTGTCCACCTAAGTAACCGGATTCGTTATATAGGGTCCACGAATCCAAATCCGACGTGTCAGACACAATTCGCCCGAAAATCGTATCCAAATAACATGACACGACGAATCCTATTATAACACGTCGAATCCCAAGCGTGTCACGATTTTCACCAGCGTGTCACGATTTTTGACTACTAACATTATCAGCCTGTAAATAAACAGTGACACGCTTCATTAACTGTAAAATATTTTATAGTGGATAACCTCATGAGACATATATGCACTTGAGTTTTAAGGGCTCCGTGATTGATTATAGATCTGAGACCAACACATCTCGTGTCCAAGATTCACATTTATGGGCTCGTGATCACATTTTCTTGCAGCTGTTCGCTCTCTGTCTGTAGCACTGTGATTCCATACAAATCATGACCATATTACATAGTCGCTTGGCAAAGACTTTGTGGAAACACTAATAAAAGAATCTGACCTTGTTCTGATGTAAAATTCGATGGTTCGCTCTTATGATTAAAAAGCTTGATAGCCCTCGCTTTTACAATAAAATTCTATGAACATCATGGTGACTGTAGTGGCTCGCATCACATTGATTTTATAATAGAATCACGGTAAATTTGGGTTCCGAGAGTTGAGTAAATAAACAGTGCCACGCTTCGTTAACGGTAAAATATCTAGTTTTTAATATATATACATATTTTCCTACCCGGAATCCCGGAGTAAAGTGACTTAAATGTCCACATGTTCTGAAATATTCCTTTGTCATGTTTGAATGCATTTTCAAATGTTTAGGTCTATAGAATCAAAATGCCAAGAGTGGTTCGCACTGCTACCTGCTGTTCGTTGCTCTTGCTCGCACTGCTACCTGCTGTTCGTTGCTCCTTGCTCGCTGCTTTTGCTGCATAAAAGCTTCATGCTCTCACACTGCGCTACTCGCTGCTGACCACACTGCTCAAACAGCTAAAGCTTCATGCTCTCACACTGCGCTACTCGCTGCTGAAAACACTGCCCAAACAGCTAAAGCTTCATGCTCTCACACTGCGCTACTCGCTGCTGACCACACCGCTCAAACAGCTAAATATTAGAGCCAAAAAACAAAACACAACAAAACCCCCGTTACTTTACCCATCTTAGAGCCACCGTTTCCTCTCGGGGTTTGATGCCAATGATCAGATCAAAATTCACTGTGTGCTAAATATTCATGGCGATGCGGATGCTGGTGAATTGCTCCGGTTGTTGGACGCCGCTGCAGCTGCTGACGGTGGCGAAGAAGATACGGTGCTCTGTGTGTGAAGAGATTACTCGCATTGCAGAATAGGCGTGGATAGGATAAAAATTACTCAAAATACCTCTGCTTCAGATTCTTCAACACGACACTGTGCTGAGAGGCTTCGGGAGACTTTGAATTGACTCGCAAGATGATGTTAAAACCTATTTCCAGAAACCGTGACAGTGTACAGTAATGCATCCTCTGGCTTGCAGGATCCCTGGGTTGCCTGATCCGCCTCCTCATTTCGCTTTCTATAAAGATGACTAAAGATTCCGAATCTGAAAGCTTGGGAGCAATGCACTGCTTTGTTACACTGCAATGTGCCAGACAGCCAGCTATATACAAGCTTGGAATCACGACATACTGTCAGTTCTTCCATACCTTTCTCCTATGCGATGAATGTTAGTATAGCGGCTGCTTTGGTTTCAGTGAAATTATTTGTGCAATGACCAAGCCTGAACTGGAAGGTGATCCTCTTGTTTGTTGGCAGGATAAAGACACCACCCACACCTCCCCTTCCAGGGTTTCCTTCTGAGGTGTCATAACAGTATCCATATGTTGGTTGATGATCAGTTCTGGAATCCAATTCTGACATTTCACCTTGGGTGACCCTTTCAAGCCCGTGGTGGACTGTTTTAGCCTGTAGAAATCCTGTGCTGGCTGTCTAATTATACCCTCGAATATGGCTTCATTTTGGCACAGGCATGCTTGCTATGTATACAAAAAAGGAAATTGGACGTGCTATTCATCTTTCTGTTTCTTAAACCATACCTTTAATATATTTTCCAGGCTCTCCCCTTTCCAATCAGATATGCCCACTTTCATGCACTTTGACATACTACCGCAGCTCATTGGAGAAATGGCAGTGCACATCTAATTATAGCCTCGAATATGGCTTCATTTTGGCACAGGCGTGCTTGCTATGTATACAAAAAAGGAAATGGGACGTGCTATTCATCTTTCTGTTTCTTAAACCATACCTTTAATATATTTTCCAGGCTCTCCCCTTTCCAATCACATATGCCCACTTTCATGCACTTGACATACTACCGCAGCTCATTGGAGAAATGGCAGTGCACATCTAATTATAGCCTCGAATATGGCTTCATTTTGGCACAGGCATGGTTGCTATGTATACAAAAAAAGGAAATGGGACGTGCTACTCATCTTTCTGTTTCTTAAACCATACCTTTAATGCATTTTCCAGGCTCTCCCCTTTCCAATCACATATGCCCACTTTCATGCACTTGACATACTACCGCAGCTCATTGGAGAAATGGCAGTGCACATCTAATTATAGCCTCGAATATGGCTTCATTTTGGCACAGGCATGCTTGCTATGTATACAAAAAAAGGAAATGGGACGTGCTACTCATCTTTCTGTTTCTTAAACCATACCTTTAATGCATTTTCCAGGCTCTCCCCTTTCCAATCACATATGCCCACTTTCATGCACTTGACATACTACCGCAGCTCATTGGAGAAATGGCAGTGCACAAAGATGTGTGAGACAAATTTTGAGTTTTCATTGCGGGGAAACATTTTCTAGGACCCTCTTGTTAGCTACCTATACCAATAGGTTTCATATTTCATGATTGGCTATGAAATGGTCCAAATATGCTCTGCTTTGATAATTCAAAGATCACATATTTCCAAGAGAATCCAATCTGTGCTTATAGCTTGGTATGGACTTAAATTTTGAATGGATGTTCCAACAGTCTAATCTGGATCATTCCATGATTTAAATTTTCAGTTGTAGAATAGAGAAAGGAGTCTGTCCAAACTGTTTAAACTTGGCAGACAAATAGTTCAGGTAGAGAAGAAAAGGCTCCCAACAGCTTAATCTGGGACCTTGGAAGAAATAATGGTAGAAGTAGATAGAAAAACAAAAGAAAAAGCCAAAGAAAAGAAAAGGCAGGTAAGGGTCTGCAAGTCCAAGTGCACCATTCAAGAAGAAATAAAAAATGCTAGGCAAGTAGCTGGGTAAGTAGTTGGGGTTGCAGAAAGGTTAGCTTTACCATTGCAGGTGGGTTAACTTTGTTCACCAAAGCAAAGTCAATCAATTGAGAAGGTGTTCTTCTTCATCAAGTTGCAGCAAACAGAAAGCATGACTAACCTCCCTTCTTCCCCTTTCCATTTCATTACTAACACTCCCTCATCAGCTGAGATTCATGGAAGAAGATTATGGTTTCATGGTGGTTCTTGTTTCTTCAAAAGCCACATTTCTTGTGTAAAAATCTTTTCATTTTGATCTACTCTTTAAGCTAAGTGTTTCACAAATAAACTCAGTATTTTCTCCCTTCATTCACCCCCCTCATCCATACTAACTCTAACTTTACTATATAAATCCCCTATATCACCTTTCCCCTACTAGTATAAACACCATGGTGTATAAACCCCAAATGTTGTATAAATATCCCCTCCCCTTGGCATTATAGCCAATAAGTTCTATATCAGGGATCAAATGACACCTGGTCATGTTGATAAACCTAACTCTAACCCTCCTCCCCCTTTCTGAATCCATTGTTAACCCATTGCACCCCATTTGCAAACATAAACCTTGTAAAAGACCTTGCTTTACCCTTACCCGCTCTAAATTGCCAAATAAATACACAAAAACCCATTTTTGTGATTATCCAATGGTTCGGGCACATATATGTGATTTTCCAAATACACCGAAAAACCTTACAAAAACCCATATCCTAAGGTTTTTCCGCCTAGCACAGATCCCGAAATGAATATTAAAATAACCCCGCCCCTTCCACATCGGCTGATCATTTCATTGATCCGACAGCCGTCCGATGGAGAGCCTCTAATCCAACGACTCTCATCCATGTCGGAGCGGCTCCGACGTCCGCCAATTACCCCGTACCGGTCGAGCACCTTCCCCCTCGTCAACCGTCGGATCGGGCCCACGAGATCTGACGGTCCTCGTTGATATCGGAGCGGCTTTGATGGCGGACGGATACCTTCCGATATCTGTCAGAAGGGTTACGTCATGCGGTCGCCACGCGTCTTCCCCACAGCGCATCGGAGGTACGCCTGACAAATACCTCGTCCGTATCATAAGTGGTGCGATATAAAACCGCTAACCGCTTCCGGTTTCGGTCACCCCGCTTGTCCATCGTCACTCCCACGTCATCCCACGTCACCGCCACCCGGCCATCGCGTCAACCACTGCGCCCGACCTTCTGCCAATGTGTCTTGCCACTTCATCATCCCCGTGGACCACTCAGAGCCTGCCACCTCACCTGATGACGTCATGCTGAAGTCACCCGGCCTTGACCCCACCGATGACGTCATGCTGACGTCACCAGAAAAGCACGCCAAAAGCCCGAAAAATCAATATTATAGCCAAAATTCGCGTTTTTTGGTTCTTTTTCTGCAAATACGTTTGTTGCTCCTGCATGTTTTTTCCACGTCCAACAGTGCACCAACCTGCAGAACTCGACCAGGAGACCGCCGCGCACCATTTTCACCTGCATTCCTCTCCATTGCTCTCTGAAAGCCAGGTATTTATCCTTGAAAATCCTTCCTTCACCTGGTTTTGTCTGTAAATTGCCATGGACAATTAAAATTGTGAAAAAACATATAATTGACCGGCAAAAACACTTGCGCCTCGCCCGATTTACAGTTGTGAACTCGAAAAACACTAGCTGAGCCTTGTTTGCCCGCATTTTCACCAAAAACCATACTCTGTTCGCACATTCGCGAAAGACTCATTTAAACTGAATTTACCTGCTGAGAAAGACAGAGTGAGGCCAGGCATTGGTCTTATTTAAACCTCAAACAGTATTTCAATTGCTGTTTATCAGGACTACTCTCTGTTCCTCATAAATTCACCTCCCTGGCAAAGAAACACTCCTCTATACTGCCCTGCTCAAATTGAAATCACTTTACACTCAAATCAGAATCCTTTTTTGCAATGGAGACACCTGTAGTACTAAATGTTCAGCCTCTGAATGCCCCTCAAAGGAACTTGGAATGGCAAGCCTTGGCAGATATGGATTATCAGATTTCAGAAGAGATGTTGATGAGAACCAAGTTCCATATCCACCTGCTCAATGAACTTAAGGCCAAACATGAAACTGGAGCAGATGTGTTGGGTATATGGGACTCTTTTCTTCCTATTTTTAAGTTGCCTCAAGTCAATCAATTTCCTGATTTGATCCATCTTTGTGCTGAATACTATGACCCTACCCAGAGGGCTGTGTTGGATCCTTCTGGTGCTGCTCTCTTTTACATCACTCCTGAAGCCATCAGGAACATGCTTTGCTTCAAAACTCAGAAAAAATTGGTCCCCTTGTCACTAGTAGACTTGATAAAACAAGGGAATAGATTGACAGATGCCCAAATCACTAAGCTAAATCAGTTATACATTGACTCTGATTCTGTGCAATATCCTCCTCTGAATCAAGTATACCTTAACCAGTTGGGCAGGGACTTGGTAGATATGATTAGTCCGATTTTGGGCTATAGCTCAATAGAATTGGTAGACCAAACTGTACTGGTAATGATGCTGATGTTCGCTCCGGGCAGACTTCCAGTTTGCTATGATTATGCCACCTACATCTCCGACAAAATGCATGAGCAGCTAATGAATTTATCCAGAGAAAAGATGTTCAGATATACCTCCTACATTTACCATTTGATCTTGTACCATCAACATGAGAGATTTCATTTTCCAATCAAAAGAGTGGATGCCCAAGGCAATCCCAGATCAGTGGTCTATTGGTCCTCTGTCTTCCACACTACACCTGAGTCTCCATACACTTACTGTGAATTCATAGATCTGTTCATCCATCCAGCTATGGCAATGCTGATGAGCTCACCTCCTCCGAGACTCACTGATGACATGCAGAGAATTCTTCAGCTATCCAAAGCTTACAGCATTGGGGATTGGTACTTCTACCAAAACCACACCGTCATCAGGATATATGGGTGTGATTTGCCTCCATTCAGATTACCTAAGTATGTGCCTATGAGGCTATTTGCCCTAGAGTACTTTAGGCAATTTGGCAGGGTTGATGTGCTTCACTTTTCAGGAAAAGGCAAAAAAGCACAGTTGAAGGTGAAAAGCCAACTTGGCCATTTGGTCTATAACGAGAGGGAGCAAGGATGGAAGGAAGCAGACAGAATGCTTGAGTCCCTTGGCCTTCAAACCAGTTTCCTATGGACACCCTATGACCCTAATCATTTTATAACTATGAGGAGGCTCAAATATAAGTTGTCTGCCTATGGTCATTATAGTATCCCTCACATTGAAAAGTATGCTAACCAAGACAAATGGAGGAGAGGGACCTTAGAAGAGCCCATGTCACAAGAAGAGCTAAATCAGAGGGCGATAAGGAATCTAAGGAAGATGGCTGACCTTGAACTTTCTTCACAGGTATTCACACTTCCGAGCACACAAGTGGGAGCAGCTGCATCCTCCTCAACTGCCAAACAGCAAACTACCAAGGCCACTGAAAATATATCCAGCAAAGGCAAAGAAAAGGAAATGGAGATAGAACAATCTCTCCATGGCAAGGAGCAGCCACCTCCAGTGACTCAGCAACAGGTAGATAAAGAAATGCAGCAGCAGGCAGAGCAACAACAACAACAACAGGAACTGCATCAAGAAGAAGGGCCACATGAGCGACAGCAGCCCTTACAGCAAGAAAGAGTAGTTGATACTCCAACTTCCACTGAGCAACAGGCTCAAAACATAGTGCCTCCTAGGCCAGAAACTACCTTAGATGCCTCGGTCCTCCAAACTCCACAGAAAGAGGACATAAACAGAAAAAGGGATAGAGAAACTCCCCTGACATCATCTATAAACTAGGGCGAGAAAAGGCAAAGGTTGAATGACTTTTCTGAGGATGACATAGCAATAAGGCAAGCAATGGGCATGGGCCCACCCAGCAGAGAAGCTTCAGCCAGTTCCTTCCAGCAGGAACAGGACAGAACCATGGGAGGAGAGGTCAGCTCCTTCAGCCAGCAAAGAGAAGGAGAAAGGAGCATCAAGCAGCAGTTTATAGACATCAAAAGGAGGAGTGACCCTATCAAGATACAGTTGTACAACCATTTATTGAAAATGGCTCCTACCAATCAACAAAGACTGATGTCTGCATTTGATGTACAGGAAGGCAAAATGATCATGAGCCATTTTATGCCAACAGCACTACAGCCCCAATCTACCTCAGATTACCTCAAAACTAATCTGGAGGTCCTGGCCAAGGACATACACCCAATGGATAAAATTGAACTGCACAAACAGACTGGTGAGATGGTGTATGCCGCTTTAGCAGACAAAACATTAGAAAATTACAAGCTAGAAAGCAGCCTCAATAATACAGCCTCTCAACTAGAGTTGGAGAGGGCATCATCCCAGGCAAAGGACAACAGAATAAGGTCCTTGGAAGACATAATCATTGAGATTGGGCATGATCCCAAAGACATCAAAGGGATACAAGAGATATTGAAGTTGAGGGATGCTGACATGGCTGCCTTAAGGAAAAAGATCAAACTCCCAGCTACCATTCACCCTCAAACAGATGAAGTAGCTCAGCAAAGACATGAGCAGGATGCCACAGCCTTGATGATTTCCCTTTATAAGCAGCTGATTCAAGCACAAGAAAAGTTGGGAGAATCAGAGGCCGCACAAGCAGCATTGCAAACAACACTGAAACAAAGAGAAGAGGGTCAGACCTCTCAGCCTCCTCTGGTTATCAATCTTGAGGAAACTGCTCCTATCACTGCTCCTCCTCCCCAACAGACTGAACAGACAGCAACATCTACTTCAGCAGCACCAACAACCACAGAGCAGGCCCAAAGCCTGGATATGCAAAAGCTGAAGAATGAAATCCAAATCCTGGAAGCTCAAATGACTGAGTTAAATGAGACCAGGGATAAACTGGCCAAGGTGAATGACAGATATGACAAATCCAAGCAAGCGGTGGCAGAGAAGGGCAGAGAGGTGAAAGCCCTCAAAGACAGAATAAAAGAGCTAGAAAATGAGCTCAAACTAGATAAGGTTATAGCTGGACTTAAGGCAATGCTATGGGCCAACATTGGCCAGTCTATTACTGACCAATGGCAGTATATAGAGACAATCCATGAGCAGGTAGAGCTCATCCCAAAAGCACAAGCTGAAATTCACAAGTCAAGGGCTGCTCTAGGCAACATGCCTGAAATTGCCACCAGAATGATCAATGTGCTAAATAATAGAACAAGTACTCAATTGGCAAACATGGGAATTCCCAATAGGACTGAGTCCATTTAGTTGATCAAAAGGGTTCTCACATTAATAAATTTGGTGCAGACACTGGAGAGAAGAACCCAAGACATGCAGACCGAGGTAAAAAGATTCATGGATAAATTCCTGGTGCTGCAAAACAAAGGACTCCCTAGCTTACTGAACAGCGTAGGGAGACTGCTCATTCATGAGCAGTATGCCAAAAGGGTGAATGCATTTGCCACAAATGAAATCAATGAGAAGCCCAGCAGCTCAGAAGAAACAGGGCCAGCTACAGGACAGACTATCTACAACAAGGTAGAAAATCTGTTTTTTATAATGAATGAGATCAATCACCTGTTTGATGTGGCACCCAATTTTTACAAGTATACAGAGGCAGAGGAGACTATGGATGCAATTCTCAGGCATCAACTCCCTACACAAGACTGGTGGACAAGTACAATACAGAAAATTTTATAAACAGTGAGCCATTCACCAAATTTTGTTTTTTAAAATATCAGTTGTGATGCAAAGTACAGTTTAAACAAAATCAGCATGCATCAAAGATTAAAGCTGAGCCAACTCAGCAAAGATTTTGGCCAACACAGCAAGAATAGGAAAACACAGCTGGCAGAGCCGAGAAAATACAGCGCAGCAAAAAGTAAAGACACATTATTCAGCGTTAAAGCAAAGCGGTTCAACCGACTCAATGACCTCCAAAGGTCAAATTATCCTCTGACAGACTTAAAGAGCATTTATGCTGCATTCAAAGTTGTAATAACTTCTTTTCTACTTTCTGTACGAATTTATGAAGATATTTTCTCTCTCAGATGACTCAATGCCTGAGATATTTTGTATAAGCATTCCTATAAAGTCCCCTTCGCATGAGCTTGCAAGGGTTGTTGTTGATTTCTCCTGAAGAAGTTCTTATGCTGTAATCCTTTCAGAAGTTTAATAAAGAAAGTGATGGAATTTCTCGGATTTTTGAAGTGTTGAATGCGTTCTGGTGACTGTTGAAAATTGCTGGATTCCTGTGTATTTCACCATACAATAAGTCTCTGTAACTTTCTCTGTTATGTATTTTGTTTTGTTAAAATCCATATGTTATCTAACTTTGAATATTTAGCAACAAGGAAAAAGAATAACTTTCAGGATTTATTCAATGAATACCCTGAGTTCAATCTGTGTTGTTAATGAATGTTTTCTTCAGCTGTAATCTTGATAAGTGTAATTCTTAATTGCTGCACTTTCCGAATACATCTTTCACAGTGACCTTTGTCACAGGAATTCAAGTTTGCTCCTGTGCAACGTGTTTCACTTTCACCTCACCAGCTTAATAGAAAATTCTTAATTGCTTTCTGTTGGCTGACATGCCTCACTATTCAAGTTAAATTTGTTTGTCTGAGATACAAAATTGGCCCTGCAGTTTGAGCACCACCAATCCTGCATTTCAAAGCATTTCACAACTCCAGACTCCATTGCCCAATGACACTTTACTCTCTAAACACTACATCTTAAGACCTGAAAGAAATCCTTCAACCAAAACATAAACCAAAACCTGAGCATAATAACTAGCCTAAAAACACCATCATAACAGAGACAAATCATAAAGAGAGAGCCCTCTCTGATTACAGTTTGGCTTAGAAGCTGTGATCCAAAAATTGGTTAGTGGTTACCCCGGCCGTATTCCCTTGGGAGTCATAGGGAACAACCTGGGTGAAAACATAATTGGCGACTCCACTGGGGAGTGCTTGAGGTTTTAATTGCTATATATCTTCCATAGCTACTATCAAGCCTGAAATAAGTCAAGAGGCCTTTAATCTGTTTCTGTATCACATTAACAGCTTTAGGGAGGAGCTTGTTTAGGGAATCTTCATCTTAGCTCTGAGAATATATAGCCATTCCAAAATCTTCATCCAGTCCTTTCAGATATAAAAATTTCCTACAAAATCCTAAAAAACAGTTAGAAACTGGCTCCTAAGAAAAATCCACGGCATACTAGGGCAAATCCGGACCCTAATCCACCTATCATTGTTAATAATCCAAATACCATCCCAAGAAACATTAGGAGGCAGCAAAAGCAGGAGCAGCCTGCTGATTTAACCTCAGATTCAGATCATCCTAGCCTTATATCTACCCCATGCAAGGTCCTTTTCCGGTCTACCCCTAGTTCCCCTAGTTCTCCTTCCACATCTCAAAGTCCTCCTCTCACATCTTCATCCACTGCACATATCCCCTTGACCAACATTCTAGGTTCACCCCTACCTTTTACCCCTGTGATACCCACTGTTCCTATTATCCCAGCTGCCCCTGTTAATCCTCTAAATCCTGTAAATATGGCTAACAGATATGCACCATTGCAGATACCAGCTAATGCTGCAGCTCTACCCCAAGATTACCAAACCAAAATTTCATATTTTGACTCCAATGGCCCTCTGACAGCTGCCCAGCATGCCAAAAGGATGCAAGACCATTTTGAGACCTATGAAATAGATGATGACAGTGTCAGAATGAGGATGTTCGTTCAAAGCCTAACTGGGGATGTAAGAACTTGGTTTAGATCCCTGAATGCAAACTCCATTACAACTCCTGCTGAACTGTATCAAGCCTTTACTAGTAGATGGGAGAAGAAGAAAGATCCTCTGCACATACTTGGGGAATATGACACTATCAAAAGAGGTCCCCAGGAGACTGTTTTGGAGTATTGTGCAAGATTTAACAATGTATATAACTCAATTCCACAAAATTTAAGGCCTCCTCCGGATCTAGCCTTGTACAAATTCCCTGATGGTTTTGACCCTGACATGGCCTATCAGTTGAAGGAAAGAGACTGTCAATCCCTTGAAGAGGCCCAAAGGGTTGCTGTCACAGTGGAAGCCAACCTAATTGCCAAAAGAAACAGGGCAAGGTTGGAAAAGAGGATTGTTTTCAAAGAGGAACCCTCTGCCTTTGATCAAAAGCTTGATGCCATACTAAATGGAATGAAAAGATTAGGTGATAGAGTGGAATCGGTTGAAAGAAAATCATCATGGGAAGCACCACAAAACAACCCTCCTAGGAATCCAAATTTTAGGAGAACTCAAAACCCAGGTATTGGCAAAACCAGTGCTGATCAAGACATAAGACCCCCTTTCCAAGAAAATTATGCAGAAACTTCCACTTCAGCAGAGCCCAATGAAGATCCGGAAATTAATTTAATAGGTCTAGATGGTGAAAGTCAAGTTTTCTTAACACAAGAAGATCATGAGGATGAGGAAATCAAACTGTTCCAAACTAAATCAGGTGAATCCTTTGACTTTAAACAAGGCTATGACACTGCTGTTTATGAAGTCCATAAACAATACAAGCTGAGGAGCAGGACTGTGAATGTTAACCAGCCTGAAAAGAAAAAGGATAATCAGCAGCCTGAAAGAGTTATAGTCATAGAACCTAATGACAAAATGACTTCACATACAGAAGAAGTGATTGTTGAAGAGATCACTGAACCACTGTCCTCAAAACAGCAGCCTATGGTCACTCCCCCTGCTCATCCTTATTCAACTCTTTCTCCTCAAGAGATGAGTAAAAAGGATAAGTCCCAAAGTCAAGACAAAAATCAAGAAGAAGATGTAATGAACAAGGAAAGAACTGTCACCTATAACCACAAGGCCCAATCTGAAAAACCTTTTGATCTAGAAACAGAAATTGGCAAATTAAAGATAGCGATCCCTCTCTTAGAACTTGCCAAGCATGACATCTATAAACTACAGATCAAAAGGTCCCTTCAACTCACTAGTAACAAAGATGATGTCAATGTGATGGATGACACCCCAGAACTCCTGTTTGGCCCTGAAGTGGATGGAAAAACAGTAGTCACAGGGGTATTACCTTTCTATGTCAGTTTACATATTCATGATAAAATATTACATAATGCAATGTTTGACTCAGGTGCCTCTCACAATCTCATGCCAAAAGCAGTCATGGAGAGATTGAATTTAGACATAATAAGACCATATAAGGATCTGTTTTCTTTTGACTCTAGCCAAGTCAAATGTTTAGGTCTCATAAAAGACTTATGTGTGTCTCTGGTTCAATACCCAAACAAGACAATCCTAATGGATGTGGTAGTTGCTGATATCCCACCTAAGTATGGGATGCTGTTATCAAGATCATGGGGAGCTAAACTCCAAGGTTCCCTACAACTAGACATGTCATATGCCACCATCTCTGTTTTTGGGCAACCAAAAAGACTATACAGAGAAACACTAATGAAATACATGGTCAGCAGTGAAGAAAAGCCTCAAAATTTTCCCATATACGCTATCCATTCAGACATAGACTCATACATTCTCTTCAATGACACCGCAATTCCCTTAAAAGATGAGGTTGAAACCAAGATATTCATACAAGAGGAAGATTCAAATGAAAGTATTACCACCCATGAAACAACAGTCAATCAAACACTAGATGTTGCTGCTGCCCTGGTTGTCAAGAACATCCAATCAAACGATGAGACTGCCCTAGAAGACAAGCTAGAGAAAAAACCACAACTGCTGCTCACATGGCCAGCCCATGAACAGATCATCAAATCTCCTTCCCAACAGGATATTCTATGGTTCCTTGAATTTGATGGCTCAGTCAACAAATTAGGGGCAGGAGCTGGAGTTTGGGTACACAATAAAGAAAATAGTCATGCAGAAGGCAGAACCTATAGATTGAATTTCAGATGTACTAATAACATGGCAGAATATGAAGTTCTTTTACTAGGACTCAAGTTGGTAAAGTTCTTGCAAGCTGCCAGGGTTTCAATCATGGGTGATTCAGATTTAGTTATCCAACAGGTGAAGGGAAACTTTGTCACCAATGACAAAAGACTAAGGACTTATAGGTCTGCTGTTGCTGAGGTACTAAACTTTTTCTCTGAATTCCAAATTACTAAAATTCCCAGAAACCACAATCTACATGCTCATAGTTTAGCCACCTTTGCAAGTACCTGCAAGTTGCCCTTTGATCCCCACCATTGTTTTACAGCTGAGGTAAAACACAGACCCTCAATTCCAAACAATATCAATAATTGGCAAGTATTTGTGGATGACAAGCAAATAAATCATTTTTTAACTATGCAGCAAGAATTTGCAGGACTAAATATTGACACTGAGACAGCAAGTCAATCACAAATACTTGAGACAGCAAGTCAATCACAAATATTTGATGGAGCAAGTCCATCACAAATACAGTTTCAACAGATTACTCACCCAATATCACCTAGAACAGCAAAACAAATACTAAATCCAACTATTTTCAACATAGACAACATTCAACAAATTCAATCAATCAATGGTGAGGAGGTGGCCAATGCTGAAACTGAAATCATCGAGCTAAAAGACAATTTTCTACCAACTGGCCTAACCCCACTAGAAGATATCTTTGACTCAAATGATATTCCCAGAAAACCAAAAATGCAGCCCTTAAATGCAGCCATTGAAGAGTGCAACATAGGTACAAGTGAGAAGCCCAAGATAATTAAATTATCTGCTTCCTTACCTCCTGACCAAAAGCCCAAATACATTGACCTCTTCAAAGAGTTCCAGGATGTTTTTGCATGGAGCTATGAGGACCTAAAGTCCTATGACACCTTTGTAATCCAGCACACTATCCCTCTGAAACCTGATCAAAAGCCCTTTAAACAAAAACTGAGGAGAATCAATCCTATGCTTCTCCCAGCAATGGAACAAGAGGTACAAAAAATGTTCAAGGCAGGCATCATAGCACCAATCAGATTCTCTGAATGGATCTCCAACCTAGTCCCTACAAGAAAGAAGACTGGTGAAATTAGGCTGTGTGTGGATTTGAGGAATCTGAACCAAGTATCCCTCAAAGACAATTACCCCTTACCCAAGATGGATCACATTTTGCAGAGAGTAGTGGGGGCTTCCAGAATTTCTTTACTTGATGGATTTTCAGGTTTCAACCAGATCTTAGTTCACCCTGATGATCAGGACAAAACAACATTTACAACCCCATGGGGAACTTTCAAATATGTAAAGATGCCTTTTGGATTGAAAAATGCAGGGGCAACATTTCAAAGAGCAATGGACATTGCTTTTGCAAAGGAGATTCATGACTTTTTAGTCATTTACCTAGATGACCTTACACCTTTCTCAAAATCAGACCAAGAACATATAAAACATTTGAGACAGATCTTCCTAAAATGCAGAAAATATGGGATTTCCCTAAATCCCAAGAAATCCCTGTTTGGCTTAGAGGAAGGTAAGCTGTTGGGCCACATTATTTCTAAAGATGGCATTAGAATTGACCCAGATAGGATACAGGCTATCCTACAAATGCCCCACCCAAGAAATGTCAAAGAGTTACAAGGATTCTTGGGAAAAATCAATTTCTTGAGAAGGTTTATCCCAAACTTAGCAGAACTAATCAGATTATTAAATAACATGCTAAAGAAAGATTCAAAAGTAAAATGGACTGTTGAAGCCAATCAAGCATTTGAAAGTATAAAATTGGCCCTTACCCAAACCCCGGTGTTGACCAACCCTCAGTTTGACAGAGAATTTATCATTTTCTCTTTTGCCTCCCAGCATACTATTGCTGCTGTTCTATTACAAAAAGATGACCAAGGAAATGAGAAGCCAATTGCTTTCTTTAGCAAAGCTCTCAGAGATGCACCTTTAAAGTATCAAATCATGGAAAAGCAAGCTTATGCTTTAGTCAAAGCAATTAAAGACTTTAGGATTTATATCCTTTATTCCCATGTTATAGCATATGTGCCAAGTCCTATTGTCAAAGACATTCTCACCCAAGAAAATTTAGAGGGCAGAAGAGGAAAATGGATTGCTAACATCTTGGAATTTGACATTGAGATAAAACCTACAAAACTAATAAAAGGCCAAGGCTTGGCTAAATTAATGACAGAAACTAATTTTCAAGCCTTAGACATTAACCAGCTGGACAGTGAAACGGAGCTGGCGACTCCAAAGATCAATGTAGCCTTTGAACAATCCCCCTGGTATTCAGATATCTGTTATGTGTTACAAAACCTGTGTGCTCCCCCAGGACTGTCCAGAACTAAGTGTAGATTCTTAAAAATGAAAACCTCAAGATTTTGTGTGATGGATGGCAATCTGCTTTGGAAAAACCATGAAGGTATATTGCTGCACTGTTTAATTGAAAATGAAATTGACAATATCATAAAAGAATTTCATGCAGGTGACTGTGGTGGACACTTGTACTGGAAGTCCACTGTGGACAAGATACTAAGGGCTGGATACTACTGGCCCACCATGTTCTCTGATGTCAAGAAATTCATCACCTCAGGTCATAAATGTCAAGTGTTTGAGGGAAAGAGACAGTTGCTGCCACTTCCTTTAAGGCCTATTGCAACAGAGAGACCTTTTCAACAATGGGGATTGGACTTCATTGGGGAAATTCATCCCTCATCTTCAGGCCAACACAGATGGATCTTAACAGCCACAGACTACTTCACTAAGTGGATTGAAGCTGCCCCATGCAGACAAGCAAATGATTCAATAATTATTCAGTTCCTAGAAAACAACATATTGGCTAGATTTGGTTGTCCTGACAAAATAATAACAGACAATGCTGCTGCTTTCAGATCCAAGAAAATGGTGAACTTCTGCCATAAATTTCACATTACTTTGGGCCATTCTACTGCATACTATCCCCAAGGAAATGGCCTTGCTGAATCATCAAACAAAAGCCTTGTAAACATTATAAAGAAAGTACTGGAAGAGAACAAAAAGAATTGGCATAAGAAGCTTGTGAATGCCCTATGGGCAGATAGACTAACAACCAAAAGATCAATTGGGACCAGCCCATATGAGTTGGTTTATGGATTAGAGGCCAAGTTCCCCTCGTCATTAGGAGTGCCTGTTATGAAGCTTCTTCAAGAAAGCCAAGCTGAACCAAATGATATGCAAAGAAGAATCAATCAAATCATTTGTCTGCAGCAAACTAGAGACCAAGTTTTCACCAGAGTTCAAGTTCTACAAGAGAAATTAAAGAAGGCCTTTGATAGAAGAACTAAGGCAGAAGATTTCAGTGTGGGAGACAAAGTCCTCAAATGGGATGCAAGAAGAGAAGACAAAGGTAAGCATGGAAAATTTGACTCCCTTTGGAGAGGACCATTTGCTGTCCAAGCAGTGCAAGGTAACAATACCTATTTCCTTAAAAGTCTAACTGAAACTGACTTGGATGAAGGTCCTGTCAATGGCAGGATGCTGAAGCATTATTTTGACTATTACCCATGAGCACAGCCTGAGGTTCCCTTGTATATATGCAGATGTATATATTATTTTCTGTTTAGATTGTAAAAATGCAGTTTCTTCAAGTTTATAGATTGCCAGCAAAAGGTAAATAGAATCAGAGGTCTACCAAGAAGAAAAGCACACAATTTGGGCACTTCAAAGCAGCAAACCACAAGATGGGCAAGAGCAATCAGGGAGCAAGGCAATCTGACCTGCTGTTCTTGGTCTTTCAAATGAAACACCATCCCCATGTGGAGCCACTGTTAGCTACCTATACCAATAGGTTTCATATTTCATGATTGGCTATGAAATGGTCCAAATATGCTCTACTTTGATAATTCAAAGATCACATATTTCCAAGAGAATCCAATCTGTGCTTATAGCTTGGTATGGACTTAAATTTTGAATGGATGTTCCAACAGTCTAATCTGGATCATTCCATGATTTAAATTTTCAGTTGTAGAATAGAGAAAGGAGTCTGTCCAAACTGTTTAATCTTGGCAGACAAATAGTTCAGGTAGAGAAGAAAAGGCTCCCAACAGCTTAATCTGGGACCTTGGAAGAAATAAGGGTAGAAGTAGATAGAAAAACAAAAGAAAAAGCCAAAGAAAAGAAAAGGCAGGTAAGGGTCTGCAAGTCCAAGTGCACCCTTCAAGAAGAAATAAAAAATGCTAGGCAAGTAGCTGGGTAAGTAGTTGGGGTTGCAGAAAGGTTAGCTTTACCATTGCAGGTGTGTTAACTTTGTTCACCAAAGCAAAGTCAATCAATTGAGAAGGTGTTCTTCTTCATCAAGTTGCAGCAAACAGAAAGCATGACTAACCTCCCTTCTTCCCCTTTCCATTTCATTACTAACACTCCCTCATCAGCTGAGATTCATGGAAGAAGATTATGGTTTCATGGTGGTTCTTGTTTCTTCAAAAGCCACATTTCTTGTGTAAAAATCTTTTCATTTTGATCTACTTTTTAAGCTAAGTGTTTCACAAATAAACTCAGTGTTTTCTCCCTTCGTTCACCCCCCTCATCCATACTAACTCTAACTTTACTATATAAATCCCCTATATTACCTTTCCCCTACTAGTATAAACACCATGGTGTATAAACCCCAAATGTTGTATAAATATCCCCTCCTCTTGGCATTATAGCCAATAAGTTCTATATCAGGGATCAAATGACATCTGGTCATGTTGATAAACCTAACTCTAACCCTCCTCCCCCTTTCTGAATCCATTGTTAACCCATTGCACCCCATTTGCAAACATAAACCTTGTAAAAGACCTTGCTTTACCCTTACCCGCTCTAAATTGCCAAATAAATACACAAAAACCCATTTTTGTGATTATCCAATGGTTCGGGCGCATATATGTGATTTTCCAAATACACCGAAAAACCTTACAAAAACCCATATCCTAAGGTTTTTCCGCCCAGCACAGATCCCGAAATGAATATTAAAATAACCCCGCCCCTTCCGTATCGGCCAATCATTTCATTGATCCGACAGTCGTCCAATGGAGAGCCTCTAATCCAACGGCTCTCATCCATGTCGGAGCGGCTCCGACGTCCGCCAATTACCCCGTACCGGTCGAGCACCTTCCCCCCCGTCAACCGTCGGATCGGGCCCACGAGATCTGACGGTCCTCGTTGATATCGGAGCGGCTTTGATGGCGGACAGATACCTTCCGATATCTGTCAGAAGGGTTACGTCATGCGGTCGCCACGCGTCTTCCCCACAGCGCATCGGAGGTACGCCTGACAAATACCTCGTCCGTATCATAAGCGGTGCGATATAAAACCGCTAACCGCTTCCGGTTTCGGTCACCCCGCTTGTCCATCGTCACTCCCACGTCATCCCACGTCACCGCCACCCGGCCATCGCGTCAACCACTGCGCCCGACCTTCTACCAATGTGTCTTGCCACTTCATCATCCCCGTGGACCACTCAGAGCCTGCCACCTCACCTGATGACGTCATGCTGACGTCACCCGACCCTGACCCCACCGATGATGTCACCAGAAAAGCGCGCCAAAAGCCCGAAAAATCAATATTATAGCCAAAATTCGCGTTTTTTGGTTCTTTTTCTGCAAATACGTTTGTTGCTCCTGCATGTTTTTTCCACGTCCAACAGTGCACCAACCTGCAGAACTCGACCAGGAGACCGCCGCGCACCATTTTCACCTGCATTCCTCTCCATTGCTCTCTGAAAGCCAGGTATTTATCCTTGAAAATCCTTCCTTCACCTGGTTTTGTCTGTAAATTGCCATGGACAATTAAAATTGTGAAAAAACATATAATTGACCGGCAGAAACACTTGCGCCTCGCCCGATTTACAGTTGTGAACTCGAAAACACTAGCTGAGCCTTGTTTGCCCGCATTTTCACCAAAAACCATACTCTGTTCGCACATTCGCGAAAGACTCATTTAAACTGAATTTACCTGCTGAGAAAGACAGAGTGAGGCCAGGCATTGGTCTTATTTAAACCTCAAACAGTATTTCAATTGCTGTTTATCAGGACTACTCTCTGTTCCTCATAAATTCACCTCCCTGGCAAAGAAACACTCCTCTATACTGCCCTGCTCAATTGAAATCACTTTATACTTAATTCAGAATCCTTTTTTGCAATGGAGACACCTGTAGTACTAAATGTTCAGCCTCTGAATGCCCCTCAAAGGGAATTGGAATGGCAACCCTTGGCAGATATGGATTATCAGATTTCAGAAGAGATGTTGATGAGAACCAAGTTCCATATCCACCTGCTCAATGAACTTAAGGCCAAACATGAAACTGGAGCAGATGTGTTGGGTATATGGGACTCTTTTCTTCCTATTTTTAAGTTGCCTCAAGTCAATCAATTTCCTGATTTGATCCATCTTTGTGCTGAATACTATGACCCTACCCAGAGGGCTGTGTTGGATCCTTCTGGTGCTGCTCTCTTTTACATCACTCCTGAAGCCATCAGGAACATGCTTTGCTTCAAAACTCAGAAAAAATTGGTCCCCTTGTCACTAGTAGACTTGATAAAACAAGGGAATAGATTGACAGATGCCCAAATCACTAAGCTAAATCAGTTATACATTGACTCTGATTCTGTGCAATATCCTCCTCTGAATCAAGTATACCTTAACCAGCTGGGCAGGGACTTGGTAGATATGATTAGTCCGATTTTGGGCTATAGCTCAATAGAATTGGTAGACCAAACTGTACTGGTAATGATGCTGATGTTCGCCCCGGGCAGACTTCCAGTTTGCTATGATTATGCCACCTACATCTCCGACAAAATGCATGAGCAGCTAATGAATTTATCCAGAGAAAAGATGTTCAGATATACCTCCTACATTTACCATTTGATCTTGTACCATCAACATGAGAGATTTCATTTTCCAATCAAAAGAGTGGATGCCCAAGGCAATCCCAGATCAGTGGTCTATTGGTCCTCTGTCTTCCACACTACACCTGAGTCTCCATATACTTACTGTGAATTCATAGATCTGTTCATCCATCCAGCTATGGCAATGCTGATGAGCTCACCTCCTCCGAGACTCACTGATGACATGCAGAGAATTCTTCAGCTATCCAAAGCTTACAGCATTGGGGATTGGTACTTCTACCAAAACCACACTGTCATCAGGATATATGGGTGTGATTTGCCTCCATTCAGATTACCTAAGTATGTGCCCATGAGGCTATTTGCCCTAGAGTACTTTAGGCAATTTGGCAGGGTTGATGTGCTTCACTTTTCAGGAAAAGGCAAAAAAGCACAGTTGAAGGTGAAAAGCCAACTTGGCCATTTGGTCTATAACGAGAGGGAGCAAGGATGGAAGGAAGCAGACAGAATGCTTGAGTCCCTTGGCCTTCAAACCAGTTTCCTATGGACACCCTATGACCCTAATCATTTTATAACTATGAGGAGGCTCAAATATAAGTTGTCTGCCTATGATCATTATAGTATCCCTCACATTGAAAAATATGCTAACCAAGACAAATGGAGGAGAGGGACCTTAGAAGAGCCCATGTCACAAGAAGAGCTAAATCAGAGGGCGATAAGGAATCTAAGGAAGATGGCTGACCTTGAACTTTCTTCACAGGTATTCACACTTCCGAGCACACAAATGGGAGCAGCTGCATCCTCCTCAACTGCCAAACAGCAAACTACCAAGGCCACTGAAAATATATCCAGCAAAGGCAAAGAAAAGGAAATGGAGATAGAACAATCTCTCCATGGCAAGGAGCAGCCACCTCCAGTGACTCAGCAGCAGGTAGATAAAGAAATGCAGCAGCAGGCAGAGCAACAACAACAACAACAGGAACTGCATCAAGAAGAAGGGCCACATGAGGGACAGCAGCCCTTACAGCAAGAAAGAGTAGTTGATACTCCAACTTCCACTGAGCAACAGGCTCAAAACATAGTGCCTCCTAGGCCAGAAACTACCTTAGATGCCTCGGTCCTCCAAACTCCACAGAAAGAGGACATAAACAGAAAAAGGGATAGAGAAACTCCCCTGACATCATCTATAAACCAGGGTGAGAAAAGGCAAAGGTTGAATGACTTTTCTGAGGATGACATAGCAATAAGGCAAGCAATGGGCATGGGCCCACCCAGCAGAGAAGCTTCAGCCAGTTCCTTCCAGCAGGAACAGGACAGAACCATGGGAGGAGAGGTCAGCTCCTCCAGCCAGCAAAGAGAAGGAGAAAGGAGCATCAAGCAGCAGTTTATAGACATCAAAAGGAGGAGTGACCCTATCAAGATACAGTTGTACAACCATTTATTGAAAATGGCTCCTACCAATCAACAAAGACTGATGTCTGCATTTGATGTACAGGAAGGCAAAATGATCATGAGCCATTTTATGCCAACAACACTACAGCCCCAATCTACCTCAGATTACCTCAAAACTAATCTGGAGGTCCTGGCCAAGGACATACACCCAATGGATAAAATTGAACTGCACAAACAGACTGGTGAGATGGTGTATGCCGCTTTAGCAGACAAAACATTAGAAAATTACAAGCTAGAAAGCAGCCTCAATAATACAGCCTCTCAACTAGAGTTGGAGAGGGCATCATCCCAGGCAAAGGACAACAGAATAAGGTCCTTGGAAGACATAATCATTGAGATTGGGCATGATCCCAAAGACATCAAAGGGATACAAGAGATATTGAAGTTGAGGGATGCTGACATGGCTGCCTTAAGGAAAAAGATCAAACTCCCAGCTACCATTCACCCTCAAACAGATGAAGTAGCTCAGCAAAGACATGAGCAGGATGCCACAGCCTTGATGATTTCCCTTTATAAGCAGCTGATTCAAGCACAAGAAAAGTTGGGAGAATCAGAGGCCGCACAAGCAGCATTGCAAACAGCACTGAAACAAAGAGAAGAGGGTCAGACCTCTCAGCCTCCTCTGGTCATCAATCTTGAGGAAACTGCTCCTATCACTGCTCCTCCTCCCCAACAGACTGAACAGACAGCAACATCTACTTCAGCAGCACCAACAAGCACAGAGCAGGCCCAAAGCCTGGATATGCAAAAGCTGAAGAATGAAATCCAAATCCTGGAAGCTCAAATGACTGAGTTAAATGAGACCAGGGATAAACTGGCCAAGGTGAATGACAGGTATGACAAATCCAAGCAAGCGGTGGCAGAGAAGGGCAGAGAGGTGAAAGCCCTCAAAGACAGAATAAAAGAGCTAGAAAATGAGCTCAAACTAGATAAGGTTATAGCTGGACTTAAGGCAATGCTATGGGCCAACATTGGCCAGTCTATTACTGACCAATGGCAGTATATAGAGACAATCCATGAGCAGGTAGAGCTCATCCCAAAAGCACAAGCTGAAATTCACAAGTCAAGGGCTGCTCTAGGCAACATGCCTGAAATTGCCACCAGAATGATCAATGTGCTAAATAATAGAACAAGTACTCAGTTGGCAAACATGGGAATTCCCAATAGGACTGAGGCCATTCAGTTGATCAAAAGGGTTCTCACATTAAGAAATTTGGTGCAGACACTGGAGAGAAGAACCCAAGACATGCAGACCGAGGTAAAAAGATTCATGGATAAATTCCTGGTGCTGCAAAACAAAGGACTCCCTAGCTTACTGAACAACGCAGGGAGACTGCTCATTCATGAGCAGTATGCCAAAAGGGTGAATGCATTTGCCACAAATGAAATCAATGAGAAGCCCAGCAGCTCAGAAGAAACAGGGCCAGCTACAGGACAGACTATCTACAACAAGGTAGAAAATCTGTTTTTTATAATGAATGAGATCAATCACCTGTTTGATGTGGCACCCAATTTTTACAAGTATACAGAAGCAGAGGAGACTATGGATGCAATTCTCAGGCATCAACTCCCTACACAAGACTGGTGGACAAGTACAATACAGAAAATTTTATAAACAGTGAGCCATTCACCAAATTTTGTTTTTTTTTTTTAAATATCAGTTGTGATGCAAAGTACAGTTTAAACAAAATCAGCATGCATCGAAGATTAAAGCTGAGCCAACTCAGCAAAGATTTTGGCCAACACAGCAAGAATAGGAAAACACAGCTGGCAGAGCCGAGAAAATACAGCGCAGCAAAAAGTAAAGACACATTATTCAGCGTTAAAGCAAAGCGGTTCAACCGACTCAATGACCTCCAAAGGTCAAATTATCCTCTGACAGACTTAAAGAGCATTTATGCTGCATTCAAAGTTGTAATAACTTCTTTTCTACTTTCTGTACGAATTTATGAAGATATTTTCTCTCTCAGATGACTCAATGCCTGAGATATTTTGTATAAGCATTCCTATAAAGTCCCCTTCGCATGAGCTTGCAAGGGTTGTTGTTGATTTCTCCTGAAGAAGTTCTTATGCTGTAATCCTTTCAGAAGTTTAATAAAGAAAGTGATGGAATTTCTCGGATTTTTGAAGTGTTGAATGCGTTCTGGTGACTGTTGAAAATTGCTGGATTCCTGTGTATTTCACCATACAATAAGTCTCTGTAACTTTCTCTGTTATGTATTTTGTTTTGTTAAAATCCATATGTTATCTAACTTTGAATATTTAGCAACAAGGAAAAAGAATAACTTTCAGGATTTATTCAATGAATACCCTGAGTTCAATCTGTGTTGTTAATGAATGTTTTCTTCAGCTGTAATCTTGATAAGTGTAATTCTTAATTGCTGCACTTTCCGAATACATCTTTCACAGTGACCTTTGTCACAGGAATTCAAGTTTGCTCCTGTGCAACGTGTTTCACTTTCACCTCACCAGCTTAATAGAAAATTCTTAATTGCTTTCTGTTGGCTGACATGCCTCACTATTCAAGTTAAATTTGTTTGTCTGAGATACAAAATTGGCCCTGCAGTTTGAGCACCACCAATCCTGCATTTCAAAGCATTTCACAACTCCAGACTCCATTGCCCAATGACACTTTACTCTCTAAACACTACATCTTAAGACCTGAAAGAAATCCTTCAACCAAAACATAAACCAAAACCTGAGCATAATAACTAGCCTAAAAACACCATCATAACAGAGACAAATCATAAAGAGAGAGCCCTCTCTGATTACAGTTTGGCTAGAAGCTGTGATCCAAAGATTGGTTAGTGGTTACCCCGGCCGTATTCCCTTGGGAGTCATAGGGAACAACCTGGGTGATAACACCTGTCATCCCCTTCTTTGCAGATTATCACCTGACAAGATTTTATTCTCCAAGGCAAGCCACATTTAGGTGTAAACCACATATAGGAGTAAGTTTTACGCTGGACTTTGGGTCTTCCGTAGCATCTTCCATGCCCATTTTTACATCTGGACCTCGTGTTACAGACCTGACTGAGGGTGGGTGACCCATTTTAGAATATCTTATTCATCTTGTAAGATAACTGAAGCCTTGAAAACTTGTTTTCTGTGAAGGTTCCATTCCTGTAGTAGTGGTCCATCAAGCTATAATTCTTCCCACTTTGGTTATCGCACAGACCATCTGTCTGAGTGTTCTGAGTGGGAGACATCACAAGTAGTTTCAGATCTGTTGGGTGTTGATTAGTAAGCAAACTAACTGAGCTTTCAAAGACTGGTTCCATGCCTCCCAATGCATTGGCATCCACTATAACAGGTATTTTGTTGCCCACCTGCCCAAAGAAGATGTTTTCAACCAATGTTGTAAACAACGTTGGCATCAGGATAAAATTGGCAAGAGCCCTCAAAACCAAAAATTTGTAAAAATAAGAAAATATTGGCAAAGATCAGCAAACAGTGGCAAAATCAAGACACCACCAAAATACCAGTAAAAATCGGCAACCATTGGCAAAATTAAGATAGTGATTTCACAAATTTTTATGATAAAATCGAGAAATTTACAACACTGTTTTCAACTGTATCAAATGATCCCACTAAAGTTTTCCACATCATGGAACCCGTTTGCTTCTGGCAGGATATCCTATTGATCAACTTAAGAGGATGTATATACTTCCCAAATAGTGTATGTTCTGAAAGGCATGGATCAATGATGATTCTCCAAACCCTTTTTGTAGCTAGAGCCCATGAGATGAAAAAGAAAGTTTTTCAAACGCTACTCACCCACAGACTTGGGATTGGAGATTTTTTCCCACTAAACTACTAGAATTCCTGGAGATTTGTTGTTGCCAGACCAAAGGCATCTGAATGTGAGCCCATGAGATGAAAAAGAAAGTTTTCCAAACGCTACTCTCCCACAGAGTTCGGATTGGAGATTTTTTCCGACTAAACTACTAGAATACCTGGAGATTCATTGTTGCCAGACCAAAGGCATGTGAATGTGAGTTCTGCGGTGATCATTTTTTGGTTGAGGGGTTATGGCATCCACTACACGACGTTAGCCTCAAAAACACTTTTCAGTAATACCAGTCAACCTCCCAAGGACAACCACGCATGACTTCATAAAGAGGTCTTTCTCTATATTCTCTGTCAATCACTTCCAATCTGCTATTCGGGAATCATTAGTCTCAATGTGGAAGCCCAAATAAAGAATAATTTAAAAGCAGCAGTGGCAAAAGAGAGAAATTTTTCAATCATCTGCCTTTGGGCTTGAGAGACCATATGAAATGACATCGTAGATTTTTGTTGGAAATATTGAGAGGGGGTGAATCAATATTTCTTTCAATTATTCTATTATGACAATTAATATTTTTATTACAAGTTAAACCAGAACACAACAAACGGAACAAAAATAATTTATTGATGAATATGAAGATTCCAATTCTCTAAAACAAATCACAAGCTCCAACTTGTACAGCAAAACCTTTGACTCCTTCAATGCTCCAACCTTGAACAAATCCAAGCACCAACATGGTCAAAATTAAGACTCCATTCCTCTCAACAAATCCAAGCACCAACTTGGTCAAAATGAGGACTCCAATCCTCCTAGACTCAAACCTTTTCCAAATAGACTTCAAAAACTTCTGCAAGGTGTCTCCATAATAAGTTTCACATATACATTAAAAGAGGCCTACAAGACCTGCTCCAAGGATGCCTCAAATCATGTGCCTTCTGGTTTTGGACATGGCCGTCGGACTATGTGGGAGGAGACTCCCAATAGACCACGAGAAAAGAAATTAAAAATTTATTGTGGCAAGAGCCAGAGGAATGTGAAATTTTATCTAGTGCAGTTATTGGAAATTATTCTTCTAACTCAAATATTAATTATGCAGTTTATTAGCTACGACAAATAACGAATAAAATCACAACTGCAATTTTCACCATAAAAGACTGCGGAAAATAAAATACTGGAAACTGAGAAATTCTAGCACACACAATAAATTTGATACAGTTATTTTTGGACCAATGGTCCCGGAAAAATCCAACTTGGGAAAGCTGGTGCAGCAGATGAGGGTTTTTATTATTAATATTTAGTAGCAATTCTGAGTACAACAATTTAGATGCCCAATCGGCAATCTAATCTGAAGAAAATATTGGCAAAAATATTGTGAGAATTTTCTCTCACCCCACAACTATTTTCTACCTCTGAAATAGCTTCCCCAGCCTCTGCGCTGGGCTGCCTTCGTCACCCTCTGTGTAGAGCCTACGCTGGTCCTCTGAAGATTTCGACGTTTCTTCCTTCGACTCTTTCGAGAACTGAAAAACTTCTTCCTGGAATGCTATTGCTATCCTCTTCCTCCTGCTAATCACCCTTTGGCTCTATCTTCTCTGTTGAGCTGCTGCTATTGAGAAAATCAAATTGCGTGGGCAACTCAGTATCTACACTGTGTGATCTCCATCACCACATCGACTTTCTTTTATAGTCCACTGTTGGAGCACCAAAGACCCAGATTAAAACTTAATCAATAGCTAGGATCATTTTTGGCTCGATCCGTGTGAGTTTCTAGATGATTCACACGTTATCTCAATTAATATTGATTAACTACCCATATTCCCTAAGTTTAGACCTAGGAAATATTTAAAAATCGGAAGACACTTCTAGGCGGAATTTCGAGAAACGATTTCTGGGTTTTGGAGATCTCATGTATTCTAGCCTTTCCAAAAACTTTGTGGTTAGAACACATCCGATGCTACAAATACTAACAAGGAAGCAATAGATAATATATTTAGTTGTCTTTCCTAGTTTCTAGTAGTTTTTATAACTGTTGACTCTTTTATATTTATTATGATATTTTTTGTAAACAATATACGACAATTTAAGTTTGAAGTTTGAAATTGGCGATTATAACTCATTGGTAATGAATTATGAATATGATGCTTCGTGAAAGTTGAAACATTTCATTTCATGTTTGATATTCTTTGTTATGGTGATATTTTTTGTAAACAATATATGACAATTTAAGTTTGAAGTTTGAAATTGGCGATTATAACTCATTGGTAATGAATTATGAATATGATGCTTCGTGAAAGTTGAAACATTTCATTTCATGTTTGATATTCTTTGTTATGGTTTGGTATTGGTAATGGTTACAAGTACAACTTTAGTGAGGACAAATGTTATATATTAAATTTTGAAAGCTTGAAACTTTAATATTGATGAATCATGAGACTTGATATGTTGTAACATGTAACTTGTGGACATGTGGTTGATGAAGATTATAACTTCTAGACGATTGATGTTATATGGTTTAAACTTTAATCCTTGTTTTTATGTTTTTTTATATCTAATTCATCATTCTAAATGCTTTTGTTGATATATATGCATCAAAATATATAAAAATATATATTATATAAAAATCTGCTCGTGACCCAAGAGCTTTTGAAAATGTCGCTCCCTGCTCTTGCTTCCACTTTCGCTTCCTGCTCTCATTGTTTTCTCCCACTCCCAAATAGCCCTAGTCTTAGTCTTAGGTGAGAGTTGAATTTTTGCGGGGGCTTTAACAACCCCTCATTGACTCAATTTATTATTTGATTTCTCGTAGCCTACTCACTTGTTTTAGGGGTTATCTAAAGTTCTATTTTTGTCAGGATATTTTTTCTTCTTGTTGATTGTTACTAACTCTTTCCTTTTTTCTTGTTATTGGTTGTTACTAACTCTTTCATTTATCCATTTCTAAATTCCTATATTGAATTCTAATGAGCTTTCAAATTATTAAGTATTCATTTAAGCATGTCCCAATGGAACTTTGGTTCCAACACAAATAATGCTTCCTTTATTCTTGGTCACATTGTTGAAGCTAGAGAGATGAGAATCTAGCATGTCGTGCTAACCTTATCTTGAGAATGTCTCTAAAAGCAATGAAACAATGGAAGATATTCTCTTTCTTGAGCTCATTGGTAAGTTTTTGTACTGATTTTGTAGATTTGCCACATTGATAGTTGAATTGGTTAGGGTATTGCATATCATTTCCCATGTTTGTCTGTGAAGATCAATTTGATCAATAGTGTGAACTTGTTTTAGATAAAAAAACATGGAAGTTTTGTAATCTTCTACAGTTTTAGCATTTTGGACTTTTGGCTCTAAGAATGCCAATTGGAACATTTCTTTTTCAGGATCTAAGGCTGATAGCAGTCTATTCTTTGTAAAAGATCCTCGTTTTCAGAACTCACTGTAAGTAATGGTTTTAAAACTAGCATTCTTCTTTTTGATTTCCATAAGTTGAGCAAAGATATCTTGACTAGAACCTGATGATAGATATTCCAAGGTGAATATAGGTTCACTTGATGTGACCGTTTCTTTTGTTGAAACAACTTCTTTTGAAAACACATATGAAACTCAAACTTCCACTTCCTCTACTCTTGGTCTTTTAACTACTCGAAACTCTGTTTTCTCTAACTCTAAACTTAATTGTTCAATATTCATGATTCGTCTTGTTGACCACTCAAATGTACATTTGAAGATTGGTCAACCACCCTATGATCAGAGTATAATCAAGAGCAACCCAACAGTCAGAACTCCATAATTTCAGACATATCAACATCATATTGCAACTTCTTATCATCATTTTGTATTCCAAATTATACAACCTTGCGAGGTCATTGTAAAAATTGATTCTAGTGTGATGAAAATAAATCCATATAACACATCTAGGTAGCTTAGGAGTTTTCTAAAGAGTTTTCACTTTGGGGAACTTTTTTTCCTTAGCTAATTATTTGTGTTTCTCAACACTAAATAATTGGTTAAGTTTTTCTCCCACATATCCTCCAAAGCTAGAGTGAGACTTGATCGTAAAGTCTTAGGTGAGGCCTAGTGTATAGAGTTGATGTAAAATATCATACTAGATCATGTTTAAAGTTTCACAGAAGTTGGTTGTGTTAAAGAAGTGTTACTTGGGAGTGGGAGCGAAAATGGGTGCAGGAGCGACATTTTCAGAAGCTCCCATTTTGGGAGCGAATCCTAGAACGTTTTATATATATATATATATTTTGATACATATATGTCAACAAAAACATGTAGAATGATAAATTAGATATAAAAACATAAAAGAACATAGATTGAACCATATAACAACAATCATCTAGAAGTTATAATCTTCATCAACCACGTCCACAAGTTAGTAACATAGTAACATACAACATATCGAGTCTCGTGATTCATCAATCTTAAAGTTTCATGCTTTCAAAATTCAATATATAACATTTTTCATCATTGATCGCCAAAGTTGTACTTGTAAGATAAGTGTAACCATTACAACAAATAATATCTAACATGAAATGAAATGTTATAAAATGAAATGAAATGAAACAATTTTCAACTTTCATGAAGTATCATATTCATAATTCATTACTAATGAGTTATAATTGCTAACTTCAAACTTAAATTGTCATATATTATTTTAAAAAATATCACAATAAATATGAAAGAGTCAATAGTTATAAAAACTACTAGAAACTAGAAAAGACAAGTAAATCTATTATCTATTGCTTACGCTTGGGCCTCTTGCCACCAAGAAATGTCTAATTTTTTAGTCTTGTTGGAAAATCAAGATCTTTGTCATTAATATCACCATCTAAGCATTAATATCCAGATGTATCTTTGTCATTACCTCTGTATCTGTATAGCGATCTTTGTCATTAATATCACCCTCTAAGCATTAACATAAGATAGAAAAAACATAGCCTGGCAAGTCAAGATTTTGTTTGAGTGATGTGTACATTTTTAGGAGGGTCATGATAGAGGAGTTCGAAAACCAATGTCACTAACATCAAGGTACATAGAGGGATTGGTTCCCTTGATTAAATATGAGTTCCATACCCTAATACATGACAAAATTCAATGGAAACATTGGAATCCCCCAATCCTGAAATCCTGAAAAATTTATAAGACTGCTGGATTTTGAATGAAATCTAAAACTCTACTTTCTCCATATGAAATCCAATGAGGGTTTCTTATCCCCTGGACTGTGTCTCCCTTTGCATTGTCTCTCAATGCCCCTATGTCACCTCTTCCTCAGTCACTGACTGCTGCTGATGCCCTCCTTTTCCTCCACCCTGCAACTCTCCCTCTGAAATCGATCTCCTTCTCTTTGAGAATCGATTTTCCTTGGGATACTGAGTATCTGCCGGTGTGTCTCCAAATGATTCTCAAGTCTTCTCTTATACTTTTTTTGTTGATGAATCAACGACTGAGATTAAGTCTCTAATCAATGGCTAAGATTAAAACAGACTTGATCCTCGTTTCTTAGAAGCTTCTCATCCTTATCTTTATCAATACCCATTAATATTTTTATTTTCCTAAGTTTAGACTTAGGAACCCATTAAAAATATTGGTTATTTTAATAACTCCTCATTCGGGTGGAATTTCTCCAAACGATTTCTTGGTCTTGGAGATCTCATGTGCCTTAGCCTCTCCACCAAATTTCAAGGCTAGAGCACATTTGATGCTACCCAAAATCAACACTCCCTCTTAGCGAGGAATATGCTCTAGCAATGCTTCACCATAGAAGCATCACACTGATCCTCCTCATCGGACCTCTGTGTTGATGCTTGGCCTGTTGCCCCACATCCGCTGCACTGCTGCTTCCTGTATTGCTGGCCATGACACTGCCATTGGCACTACTACATTTGTACTGCAACGCCCTCTCAACATGCTGCATCATGCTGCCCATAGCACTGCCACTGCTAACCGCTGCACTGCAACTCCCAATACTTATCCATTTCTGCTACTGAAATGGATTCTTCACCATCCCCATCTTCACCTGAAATAGACAAACTTTGTTCTTCCTAGAGCCTTGGTGAGGATGTCTGCCACCTGTTCTCCTGTAGGAGTGTACCTCAACTGTACTGCCCCTCGTTGGACACAGTCTCTGACAAAGTGACACCTGATATCAATGTGCTTCGACCGATCATGAAATACTGGATTCTGAGAGAGCTTGATGCAACTTTGATTATCACACAAAATTCTAGTCGCTTCCATCCTTCTCCTCCTGAATAGATTCACAAGCAATTTCCCAAGCCATATGGCTTCGCATGAAGTTGTGCTAGCTGCCATATATTCTGCTTCAGCTGAGCTCAGAGCCACGGATTTATGTTTTCTACGACACCAGGAGGTCATTCTTGATCCAATGTTGAAACGGTACCCAATTTTACTTTTATGATCTACTGAGCTTCTAGCCCAATTTGCATTAGTGAACCCACTCAGCTTGATGTCATTGCCTTGGGTGTACAATAGTCTGTGCTTGACTGTTCCTTGTATATACCTGAGAACATGTTTGGCTGCTGCCCAGTGCGCCCTCTTGGGTTTCACCATGAACTGACTGAGGGTGTTGACAACGTAACAAATGTCTGGCCTGGTATTGACTAGATACATCAGGGACCCTATAAGCTGCTTGTACAAGGTGGGATCAATGTATTTATCTTTTGATGCATCAATCTTCTTCCGGTTGGTGATCATTGGAGTAGCCATAGGTCTACAATCCTACATCCTGAATCTCTTCAAGATATTTGTAGCATATCTCCCTTGTCCAAGGAAGATCTCACCCTTCTGCTGCCAAACTTCCTACCCCAGAAGATAATGCATCTGTCCCAAATCCTTCAGGTTGAATTCTGTGGCTAGGTTCTTCTTGCAATCTTTGATGAGCTTGGATGCTCCTGTTAGGAAAAGATCATCCACATATAGCACCAGGATTAGAGGCTCATTCTCTACGACAAGATAGTAGAGATTAGGATTTGCGTCACTCTTGACGAACCTCATCTTCTGCAAGTTGCCATCAATTCGGCTGTACCATGCTCTAGGTGCCTGTTTAAGCCCATATAAGGCTTTCTTTAATCTGCATACGTGAAATTTCTTCTCATGTGTCTCAAAACCCTTTGGGTGTTCAATGTATACTTCTTCTCTTATCACCCCGTTCAAGAACGCCGTTTTGACATCCATTTGGTGAATCTCCAACCCCATCTGTGCTGTAAGGGATATCATGGTTCCAATAGAAGTATACCTGGCTACTGGGGCGAAGGTTTCTTCATAGTCTATCCCTACCTTTTGAGCATACCCCTTAGCCGCAAACTTGGCTTTGTATTTCTCCACATTGCCGTCTGCAACATATTTGACTTTGTAGATCCATCTCGAACCTACCACTGACCTATCTTGAGGCCTAGGTACCACTTCCTAGACATCATTGACCATTATAGAACTGTATTCCTCCACCATAGCATCTACTCATACTTGATGCTGAGCGACCTCTTGAAAACTAGAGGGTTCCCCAACCTAAGCTACTAGGGCCTAGGATCTATCTGGTTGTCTTTTCTCCCTTTTATCATTCTTGGGTGCATCAATGAAGTCCTTTGCATCCCTTAAAATCTGTCGGAGTTCCTAGTTCGTTCTTCCACTGGTAGTGGGTACATTTATCAGCTCTTCCTCTTCTTGAGATTCCTCTTGTTCTGAAGCATTGCCTTTAGGAGAATTGCTGGTACTAGTTTCTGCTGGTTGAAGTGGTTGGACTAATGGATTGTCTTTTGATTGCTCCTCAGAAGGCATTTCTTAGGATTTCCTAAAAGCTCTGTCCTCCATGAACTTTACATCCCGCCGAACTACTACTTTCCTACTCCTTGGAAGATAGACTCTATATGCCTTAGCATTATCTCTATATCACACAAGATATCCTTTCTTAGCAGTTTGATCTAATTTCTTTCTCTTTTCTTTGGGTATACAACAATACGCCAAACTCCCAAATATCCTGAAATGACTGATTTCAAGTGTCTTCTCGGTGAAGACCCATTCGAATTGATTTTGTCCAATGCCCTGTGTGGAGTCCTGTTTTGGACATAAACTACCATGCTGCATGCATATCTTGATCATACAACATTGCCCTAGTTGCTTCCACAATAGTCCTGTTTTTCCTTTCTGCTACTCTAGTCTGCTCCGGATTGTAGGGAGATGTCCACTCTCTTCTGATGCCTTCCCTAGCGCAAAAATCGGTGAAGTACTTGTCAACGTACTCTCCACCATTGTCTGAGTGCAACACTTTTATCTTCTTTCCTGTTAGATTCTCTACTAGAGCCTTGAACTCTTTGAATCGACTAAAAACCTCATCCTTGGTTTTCAGAAAGTAGATCCAAGTCTTCTTGGAATGGTCATCGATGAAGGTGACGAAGTATTCAACACCACTAAGAGCTTTTGTGGACATAGGTCCACAGATGTCTGAGTGTATCAATCCTAGAACACTCTGAGCTCTATTATTACTTCTGGAAAACGCTGCTTTGGCATACTTGCCTAGAGCGCACCCTCTGCATACATCATCTCGTTCGGTACTTAATTCTGGAACTCCTAATACTGTTTTCCTGAGAATTCTCAGAGCCCCATGGTGTAAGTGTCCCATCCTCCTGTGCCATAGTTCATTCAAATCTTTATCTCCATTGCTGCCTATCAGTGCCATTGGAGACTCTAGCTGTAATCTATACAACCTGTTACTTCTGATTCCAATCTGGGCCTTCCTTTTCCAACTTGGGTGTTTGACATATACTTTCTCCTTAATGAAAAAAACGTCATAGCCCTTGTTTTGAAGTTGAGATACAGAGAGTAAGTTCATCCCCAATCTTGGCACATGCAACACATTGGTTGCTCGAAGCTGCTCTCCTGCTTCGGTTTGAAAGACTACAATACCTCTTCCTATTGGGGTACACTTTGCCTTATTTCCCATGGTGATATGAAAATTCATCCTTTCTTCCTGATAATTTGAAAAACATTCTCGAATTCCTGTCATATGGCAGAAAGCTCCACTATCTATATACCAAACCTCAAAGGAGGCAGAGCTTGCTAGGCAAGCAACTTCTTCTTCCAGTCTGGAAGCTAACATATAATCATAGTGATCCATGTCCCTCGTGCCTTCTTCTAGAAATCTGCGTGAGTCCCTTTAAGTTGATGCCTCTGCATCATGCTCCTGACCCATAGTCGATTCTTCTCTCCTGTTGTCGGATCTCTGCTCTGATACCATGTGAAAATTTCTAACCTGAAATTCTACTGTAGCAATGGATTTATTTCACCTACTTATTCTTCATAATAAGTTATTTACGAAATCCCTTCAACAAACATTAAAATAAATTCTACTGCAGTTATCACATAATTACATAGAGAAAATAACAACAATATATATGCACAAGAACCAATTACATCAACACAGTTGTTTTTGAACAATTGTCCCTAGAAAAACCAAATGTGGGAAAATCGGTGCAGCAGATGAGGGTTTTATTAATCTTCAACAACAATTGCTTTACATGGAATGATTTTACAGAGAAACTGAGAGAAAAAACCTAAGACTTTCCCCTAGAAACTTTCTGACACCTTGGAGACCCTTCTCCCACTTCTGTGTCACTTCTGCATCACTTTATGTGGTTCTGCGTCAGCCTGTGTGAGGGTTGTGTCTCCATTGGATTGCGTCTCCCTCTGCGTTGTCTCTCAATGCCCCTGTGTCACCTCCTCCTCAGTCACTGACTGCTGCTGATGCCCTCCTTTTCGTCCACCCTGCAACTCTCCCTCTTAAATCGATCTCCTTCTCTTTGAGAATCGATTTTCCTTGGGATACTGAGTATCTGCTGGTGTGTCTCCAAATGATCCTCAAGTCTTCTCTTATACTTTTCCTGTTGGTTAATCAACGACCGAGATTAAGTCTCTAATCAATGAATAAGATTAAAACAGACTGGATCCTCATCTCTTAGAAGCTTCTCATCCTTATCTTTGTTAATACCCATTAATATTCTTATTTTCCTAAGTTTAGACTTAGGAACCCATTAAAAATATTAATTATATTAATAACTCCTCATCCGGTTGGAATTTTTCCAAACGATTTTTGAGCTTTGGAGATTTCATGTGCCTTAGCGTTTCCATCAAATTTCAAGGCTAGAGCACATCCGATGCTACCCAAAATCAACAAGGAGTTGTAGGGAGTATGAGTACTCAAAATTAGACCTCTACACCTCAACTTTCTCTCTAAACACACTTTAGGGGTCAAAAAATGTGTCTATACCTCTCAAATTGTATTTTTTTCTTCATTTTTGGGCAAAAACTGATAATTAAATAGGTGGAAATTAGCCAAAAAATTAAAATGAGAGAAAAATAAAATTCTACCCAAGTGAAAAATTTTTTAAAAAGATGTGGAATTTCCCAAGAAAGGAATCAAGTCAAAAAGTGAAGGAATCTCCACAAATCAAGCGAGATTTTTTTTTCTTTCTTTGAGCGAAAATATGTTGAAATTTTGAGTGAAATTCCTGGTTAGATTTTGAAGAAATTGAGCATTTGGAGACTTGGAAATTTAATATTTAAATTCTTTTAAGGCTTATAGTTCCTAGCCGCAAGGTTTCTCCTTCATCCCTACGCGAATTTTCTCCTTTAGCTTAGACGTTGATGTTTTTGGAGTGGATTTCATTTTGGGGAAAGTCGTTTCCCTTTTGGGAGAAATATTCTCATTATAAATTTTGTAAAATTATTATAGGAATTTTCTCTCATTGCTATCTTGAGGAAGGATATTAAAATTCCATTTCTAAATTCTCCTTAAGATTATTCAAACCCTCACCTTTGTCTAAGGGGGTTCTCTTTGTAATTTTAATAAAATATATTTTTTCCTTAGGGGAGTTTGGGGATTTCCCCCATGGTATCCCACCTCCCATTTCGGTAAGGGGTCTTTATTTGATCACTAACTTAGTAATTAGATCTCATTGCTAACTCGTTCATTTTGCACTTATTAGTTCGTAGCATTTAATTTTATTTTCATTTCATAATTAGATCTAATTTGCTAATTGGTATCTCCATTGGAATTGTTTTATTTTGTTATAGATCCAATTTGCATTGCTTCATCGAGTAATTTTTCATTTGCTTCATTAGTAATTGACATAATATAATAAATTGTACTTAAAGTGCTACTTGCTCATTTAATCATATAAGTGGAATGGTACTTGCTATTGGTGAATCACTGAATTTTAATCAATGTTTTACGACTCCGACTCCGACTCCGACTCCGACTCCGACTCGGCCGAGGATCGACTCCGACTCCGACTCCGAAACGGTAATGACTCGGCCGGCTCGATTTCAATGACTCGGTCGTTGTAAAAAATACATTAAATATTTATTTTTTTTATTAAAAAACATAATTTTAAATATTTTAAACATAATTTTAAAGATTTTCATTCATGTTTCCAAACACACAGCATTATAATATAGATGGAAGACAACTTTGTATCCATCTGGCCCACATTTGCCAAAAGAAACCTAGCTGCAGGCACTGAGGATATCAAACCCTATTACAAGCTTTAAAGGGGACATTTACCCTTGACGTTGGGGGTTTAATAGATTTATTGTTGTTAATCATATATACTGATATTTTATTTACAGGCCTAGAGATGAATTTTTGAGGGATTGGTGTGAGTTTACATTGAGAATTTGTCATTTGTGACTATCCCTGTTGATTTACAGGCCTGATTATCTTTCCTTACCCTGGCCACTGGCATATTGGGCATTATCACAGGTCTAAAAGGCTTATTTCTCTTTTCTGTAGCCTTGTTCAGCCTTGTCTCCCTCAGCCACCAGCATCTACAGGGTCTCTTCCTTAATGTATACAGTACAGGGCCAATAAATTTGTAATTGCAGGCTCAGCGTTGCATTCTGAAGGGGTCACATTGCCAAATTGGAGTCCAACATTCATATCCAGGCTGATTCAATGTTCACTGTACCATATCTTAGGCCTCGTGTTTTCCTTTTGTCTCTGAAGCTCATTGTTAGTTGACTTATGCGATAGTAGATAGCATTATTTCTCTCTTTGTGAGTTATTTTTCAGATGCATTAATTTGTCAAATTGAAAAATCATTGTTAACAATAGCAATTATCTATCTCATTATATTGTGATTTCACTTGTCCTTCTTGCTGTCATAAAACGTCTAAGTGAAATTTCTACGCACAGTACACATTAAGAGGCATCCAATTCCTATATACATCAGGCGGTTGTCAATTAATTAACTTAAGGACATTCGTTCATGATCATTGTTTGAACATTTTCTCTGGTCTGTTCTAACATCATGATCAATACAAAAGGCTGTTACAATATCTCAGCATTCTGAAGCTAACAGTGGTGAGAGCATGCTCCAATACGTCTAATTTGCAATATATAAGTCTCTGTTATGAATTTTTTTATCATTTACGCTGCCCAGCCGTCCCAACAGTGACTCGGCCAGCTACCCGACCGGGTTGACCGAGTCACATATGACTCGGCCGAGTCATATGTGACTCGGTCAACCGAACCGGGTAGCTGGCCGAGTCACTCCCCAGGCCTTTGACTCGGTTCGACTCGGCCAAGTCGGAGTCGATTCGGCCGTTTTGTAAAACAATGATTTTAATACATTTCACTTTTAAAGCCTCTCACTCTAAGTGTTAATCTCATTGAAGCATTTGTTTAGATCTCATTCGTAATTTTCCCCTTAGATTTAGTATTGCATCTTCTAAAATTTACCTCCAAGCATAAGCTTGGTTGATAGACATTTAGGACAGTTCCATAATTCCCATTCAATTTGATAAACTTGAGTCTTGAACAAAGGTTAAAACATGTGACCTCGCATTCTCTTGTGACTAAGCCCTTGGAGGAATGAAGGCACGTGGGTTGTCTTGAAGTCTAGGTGGGTATCATTAATGAAGGAGAAGTGCCTCTTCTTCCTAGCCTTTTTTCAATTCACTTCACTCGTTACCAAGTTTTGAGAAATTGAGGGGAAGTTACACCGTAGATTAGGCATATAATAAAATTTATCAAGAACACTTTGCATCACACACACATAACATTGTTTCATTTTACAATTGGTTATTGTATGAGTTGAGTTGTAAGCATTTCATTGACTTGCAAGTATATTGCATTTTATTGGTCTTCTACTTGTCATTTAAATTATATGCTCATTGTTCTTTGATATCATTCTATTTCATTGGAGCATCTCTCTTAAAACTACATGTATATGTTTTATTTATCTTGCAAGTCTTTCTATTGCTCATATTTCAATATTGTACTTAATCTCTTGTGATATCATTTCACTAACGCTTGTCTTGTAGCATTGTTATTCTTGTAACTTGAAAGATCATCTCATTTGCAAGTATAACAATTTATCTTTGAGCATTATCTAAAGGCACTGGTCTCTCATATTTTATCTTGTTGATTTCATTAAATCTATCTTATTGTTATTTACATGCTCATAAACATTCATACTTGCTAAAATTAATCTCTAATTTATAATCAAGTTACATTGAATGGTAATTGCCTTGCCCTTTATCTCCTAGAACTTGTTATCTCAAACAAATCTTCCTTTAGATATCTTTCTTAGGGATTGTTGACCACTGGAGTGGCATCTGAAGATTTTTTGAAGACTCCATGCCCAAGGATGTATCAAAGGCTTCATGTACCATCAAATTTCACTATGTCATCAAAGTTTTTCAACTCTACTTCTTCTCATCTTTTTTTGTTGTACTCAAATCCCACAAGCCCTGCGGGGACAATGTAGAAGTGATGCTAGTATGATGAGTTGAGTCATGTAACAGACCTAGGTAACTTGGGACCTTGTCATCGAGTGAGTTTACTCTGGGAGGTTTTTTTCACTTGGTTAATTATTAGGTCCTTACGAGGATTTAATAATTAATTGAGTTTTTTCCTCCAAGCATAACCCCAAAGTCGGAGTGCGGCTTGATGACAAGGCCTTGGGTGAGTCCTAGTGTCTAGAGTCATTATATATTACCATACTAGATCACTCATAAAATTTTGTGGAATTTGATTAGGTCTAGGAGTCATTTTTTAAATTTTTAAAATTTTCCGCAGGGCGGAAATTTGAATAAAATCTGAATGTAATATGTAATAAGTGATGTCTAGAGAAGTTGTATGGGGTATGAGTGCTCAAAATTACACCTCTTACCCACAAGTTTCTACCGTGACACACTTTGAGAGGTAAAATATAAGTTCTAGGCCCTTAAAACACAATTTTCCTAAGTTTAATGAAGAATGTGGCAATAAATTAGCCCAACAATTAAATAAATGGAGAAAAATAAATATCCACACATGCTCAAATGATGTGGAAATGAGGTGCAAATTCATCTAAGGGTCAAAGTTGAGTTACCAAGTGATGTAGACTCCACATAAGCCATAAATCAAACAAATCATTTTTTTTTGTGGAGAAGACTACGAGTTCTAGTAACAAGATCCACGATTTGAAGAAATTAACTCGAGCTTCAAGGAGATATCATGAGTTGACTTGAGATTGGATTAGAGTTTACTTGAGTGAGGTGGAGAGTGGTCTCCTACCACTCCACTTCACTCTCCCACATGTCCTCTCATCTAATTCGAGCTCCTTCATCAGGGATTGCGTTGACCTCTAAGGGAGAAATCGAGTTGCCACTTGGGAAATTCGAATTTACATGAAAGAGCCTTGGAATTGTCACTTATCTGTCTTGGGATTGTCACCATTTGCCTTGGGATTGACTCCTAAACTTCTAAATAATAGAGCTATGGGCTCTCACTATGCATCCATTGTTACGAGCTATTGTGCTTGGGAAAGCTCTGCTCTTATGTACACTTGTTCTCAATTGCAATAAAAGACTTTGGGGTTCATTCATGAGTCATTGTTCCATCGGAGTATGATGATTGATTCACTATTGGTATAATTTATTTTTTTCATGCTTTGATTTATGTTATTTCCATATACTCTTGTAGATTTGTTAATGTAAAGCTATCTTATATTGACAATTGATTTAGGAGTATGCTCTAGGTGTAGAAATCTCTAGCGATTTTCCAATAAATTTCTAGAGTTTTCTTATCATTGTTTATTTGCTAGATCTATATGGGACTAATGTTTGATTGAAGTTTTGTAGGGGATAATCTTGTTAGATCAAATATCAAGTGTGAGGGGAAGTCTTCGGAGAGACCGACCCACTCTTGACACATTCTCTAAGGAACTCTCATTGGTTTTTTGAATTGCATAGTTTATCTTAAGAAGTGATTTTGAAAATATTTTTTTTGACATAGCTTGTATACAAGCAAATACTTTACAATTTAAATCTCTTAAAAAATTTGTGCTTTCATTGATTTATTTAACTATTTAGGAGCATTTCCCAAACTAGGCAAGTGATGGGGTTCACTCCCATCACTTGATTTGGTTTTGTATATTATTTTGAATCACACTTATATGCTCTTTTTACATTGATTTTGTCTTAGTTTGCAGCCCATAGTTGGAGTTTTGACACAAGTGCCTTGAAGAAATACTATTGAACTAGTTTTCTTGTAGGATCTCTTAAGCATTCAAGCTTCATTCTAAGGAGGTCGAGACACTAGAAGAAGATGCAAAGAAGGATATGCCGTGGGCCTTTGTGGAGATTGTAATTTTCAGATTTTAGACCCACACTTGACACATTCTCCAAGGAACTCTCATTAGTTCTTTGAATTCCATAGTTTATCTTACGAAGTGATTTTGAAAGGATTTTCTTTGACATAGATTGTATACAAGCAAATACTTCACATTTTAAATCTCTTAAAAAAAGTGTTCTTTCATTGATGTATTTAACTATTTAGGAGCATTTCTGAAACTAGGCAAGAGATGGGTTTCACTCCCATCACTTGATTTGGTTTTATATATTATTTTGTATCATACTTATATGCTCTTTTTACACTGATTTTGTTATAGTTTTGCAGCCCATAGTTGGAGTTTTGACACAAGTGCCTTGAGGAAATATCATTGAGACTTTAATTAGTTTTCTTGTAGGTCCTCTCAAGCATTCAAGTTTCATTCTAAAGAGGTCGTAGACACTAGAAGAAGATGCAAAGAAGGATAGGCTGTGGGCTTTTGTGGATATAGTAATTTTCAGATTTTAGAAAGACTTCTTTGGCCTTTGAGGTTGCTAATGTTTGGAGGGATATTATAGCTATTTCTAGTTCTAGATCTTGTACAAATTCCCTTCATCTTTTGGAAAACCCTCTAAGAGGCTTTAAATCCATTGTAATATCATAATAAAAGATCTTTTTTTTTTTCTTGTGAAAGATTGGGTTTACCCAATCCATCCTTTCTCCTCTTTTAAAAGGAGGATTTTGTGTGGGTGGATTAATTTTTGATTTCCTTTTTAGTTCATTTTGCATGTTTTAAAATGAACACAACCTCACCATCACATTTCGATTTCTAAGTTAGATCTTGCTACAAGTTCATTTGATGCTTTGCATTTAATTTTTCTTTGAAATACAAGTTGATATCTTGCTTTAGAGCAACTCACTTCTTACATAAAGTATTTGGAGTTATGTGGCAAGTTTAATTTAGTTGCTTAACAATTTTCTTTCTTTGGGATATAATTGCCTCACTATAGTCTGATTTTCTATCTTGCTCACTTATTTTCCAAGCATACTTTACAAGCAAGCATTCACTTCTTTCTAGCTTCATCTCATTTTCAATTGCTATAAGTTTATGGTTTGTAGCATTTACTTGGAGCAATTTACAATTCCATTTATCTATGAAGCTTATGTTTATATGTCTTGTAAAATTTTGAGAGAGATCTTTTCATGTTATAGATCTAACCCAGAAATATATGATAATGGAAATAAACCTAGAAACAATAAGAGAGAAATAGATAGAAATGATTCACTTTATTGATCAAACCCTTAAGGTAGGGCAACACCATACATTCACTCCTTAAGGAAGGAGAACACTCCACAAGCCATATGCCTGTTCATACAATAATCCTTCACAATATTCCTTGACATCTCTCCATGTGGAGTCTCTAGCCTCTATATAGGCCTCATACATACAATACCATGGGTCATTACCATGGTTCCCTCATACCATCAAATTAATACCATGGTCCCATTACATTATTATTAACTACTTGTGGTCCCTTACATGATGTGGGTTAACCACCTTATTTATTACTATGGTCCATCCCATTATTACATTATTACCTTGGGTACCTCCCTTTGTACCCCATATTATCCACCCTAGGTATATAACATTCCACCCCCCTTAGCATGTTTCGTCCCCGAAACATGAGAAGAACACAAATAATAAGATCTACTCAAAAGAGTAGTCCACTGGTACCATGCACGTGCATCTAGCCATCCAAGAGAAAGGTGAACCCTCGGTCTCACTGGTGCCTCGCTTGCTTGAGATGGCAGTTGACCATGGTAGCTCTTCTGTGTTGATGTGTAGTAGGTGGATCTTCGCTCCTCTCTATCCGTCCTGCGGGGATTGTTGTCCGTGTGGTTAATTGGTTGCCATCTGGATGGTTGTCTTGTGGGGTGATGTGGGTGATGATATGTTGAAGTTTTAACCCACGATGGCTTTTTCTTTAATTCACCCCTTACTAGAGCTTGATTGTTATCTGGTGCATGTTGTGGTGACTGCTGTGGTGTCTTATCTTTCAATATTACTTCAACCACTGAGCCCTCTGATGTATCAGCACCTGTAACCATTTCTGCTTTAGCCTCTGTTTGTGTTTGATTGTCAATCATCACTGGCTCATCATCTAATATATCAGACCCTGGAACATCTTCTGCTTCAGCCTCCTTGCATTCTACCTGTTTATTAATGGAAATATCCTGTAATGTAATTTTTTTCTTTTTATATCAGAGCTTTAAGAATTGCCTCTGCACATTAATATTGATAGTACCCACTGATTCCATTCAAGGGTATCCCAAAACAACATCCCTCTTATCCATATCTGAAGCATAAAATCCACCATGAAACATCCTTATAAATTTGAACATCCTCATCATCAACCTGTTATTTTCAATGTGTTTTGTTGGAACTTGCAATTTTTTTGCCAAGTTGACATTTATGAGATTTTGCTTGCAACTCAGATTTATAGATACAATGATTTTCTCCTTCTGAATCAATCTATGAACCTGCAATACGGAGATACCAGCAAAAAATAACCCTTTTGGTTCCTTGGTTTCCTTCTTTCCTGTAAAAATAAAATCTTTGCTAAGCTGTGTGTCTGTCTGTGTGAGCTTATCCACAAGATTAGCTTTACGGTCAAAGTGGTCCATAAGAGATTTTGTGAATATGTCCCAAGTCAAGGGCCTTCGATAGTAACGTTGATGCCATTGCCAACATTGCCGTCTTTCATTGTCCAAATACATTGTTCCCACACTCAGCTGAGTCTCATCATCCATGACGTAATGCAATCTAAAAAAATTCTCCATTCGTGCTAGCCATTTGGCTAGATGAGAGCCATCAAATTTATACAAGGCCCTCAAATTCTGATCTGGGTCCGCCATCACACAAAAAAATTGGCGAAAATTTGAAATGGTCACAATTTCGGCAATTTTGCTCAGAATCCCTATTATGACCTGTTTTTGGAAATGGAACAACCATTCTGCATCTTCCCATATGATAGAAATCCTGATCCAGGCACTAGAATTTCAGATCTGCGCTGCTACTCTCCCGTCGTCACCAAAATTTCTGAAAAAGAGCTGATTTTAAATCAACGATATCTCCCTCATCCGGACTCCGATTCGACTGATTTTTTTTGTTTGAAATTGGGTATTTTTTCACAAAGAATCCAGATCTGCAATTAGATTCTGCAGATCTTGCACCAGGATGTCTAGATTTGCGCCGCAAACTCGCTGCCCTGAAAAATTGTCTGCAACCCCACTGATTTTTAGATCAGCGATATCTCCTTCATCCGGACTCCGATTCAACCGATTTTTTTTTTTGAAATTGGCTATTTTTTCACAAATAATCCAAATCTGCAATTAGATTTTGCAGATATTGCACCAAAACGTATAGATCTGATTTGCAAACTTATCACCCTCGAAATCCTGCAAAAAAATTAAAAAAAATTCTCCACTTTTGCCCAAGAAAGTGCTATGATACCACTTGTTATAGATCTAACCCGGAAATATTATAGATCTGATATGAGAATATAAAACAATGCAAATAAACCCATAAATAATAAATAAACCTGACTCTGATACCACTTGTTATAGATCTGATCTAGAAAATATATGAAAATAGAAATAAACCTAGAAACAATATGAAATGATTCTTTATTGATCCAACCCTTAAGGTAGGGCAACACCATACATTCACTCCTTAAGGAAGGAGAACACTCCACAAGCCATATGCTTGTTCATACAATAATCTTTGACATTATTCCTTGACATCCCTCCATGTGGAGTCTCTAGCCTCTATATAGGCCTCATATATACAATACCATGGATCATTACCATGGTTCCTTCATACCATCGAACTAATACCATGGGCTCATTACATTATTACTAACTACTTGTGGTCCTTTACATGAAATGGGTTAACCACCTTATTTATTACTATGGCCCATCCCATTATTACAATATTACCTTGGGTACCTCCCTTGGTACCCCATATTATCCCCCCTAGGTATATAACATTTCAAGTTTTATCATTGTGAGCATTTCCATTTACTTGAGGCAATTCCTCTCTTTTGGTAAAACAACTGTTGATAATATCAGTGATATTCGAAAATATCGCGATATTTTCGGCAAAACGATATATCGCCGAGAAAATATCGGCAAATATCGGCAAAATATCACGATATTTTGAAAATATCGGCAAAATATTGGCTCTGTTTAAAAATTTGAAAAAATATTTTTTATGCTTGCTGATATTTTCGCCGATATTGCCGATAAGATATTTTCTGGACCCTAGCCGATATTTTACCGATACCGATATTTTCAACATTGGGTAAAACAAAGTTACTTGAATCATTCTAATTCACTTGCAAGCTAATCTCCTTTTTTCCAATTGAAGTTACATTTGCTATTTACTTTGAGCAATATCTCATTATTTTGAAGCAGTGCAAATCTCTTTGGGAAAACTTACATGCATTTCATTTAGGCATTTTAGCATAGTTTGCATTTTAACTCAATTAACCTCCAAGCATAACCTTGGTTGATAGACATCATAGGGAAATTTTTTTTTTGGAAAATTCTTCCAACTGGTACGAAGTAAGGTAAAGAGTGTGTGACCCCGCAATTATGAAGGTGGTTTCTCCCCTTGTAGGAATGAAGACACATGATGACTCGTAAGACTGAGGGGAAGGGTATGATTAACAACACCTCCGTGTCCAACACCTCTCTTTCTTACAGTCACCCCAATTTTTGCCCTTTGGCAAGAGTTCAAAAGGAAGATCTATCACTTAGAGTAGACATTTAGCTCAAAATTAACCAAGATAATTGCATCTAACCTAGCTAAGTGCATATTATCTTAATTCACTTTACTTTTCAAACTATTTTACTTGCAATTTATTTATATGCTTGTCATGATGAAAATGTCTTAAATTGATTATTTTGTAATGTCTCATTAGGCAAGTACCATATCTTTCATTTTGCAAGTGAAGTTTTAGCTTATTTCATTTTGCAAGTTATTTTATATTGCTTCTTTACATGCTTTAGAATCGTGAATGGTTATAATTTGAAAGCATTTTTTTGAAAACAATTTTAAATCTTGCAAGTGATATTATCTTTTCTAACATCTATTTGATTGACAAGGTTTCTTGTGTTTCACTTTGAAGTATTTCATTTTTTGGAGAAAGTGTTATTTATTTTGAAGCAATATTGAAGGCACTAGTCTTATATGTCTATCTTTGATTTACGTGTTGATGGTTATTGAAGTATATTTCATTTCATATTTCTCATTATATTTGCTCATAATCTCAAGTAATCCAAATTAACCTTGACATCTCCTAGAAACCTCACATCACTTTTTAACATAGCTTTTCATTGAGGGACCACCCCCTTTCACTTACCCAGGAGAGAGCTTTAACAAAGAGAGTTGGGAATAGGTGACAACCCTATCTCTTAGTTTTGCCACCCAACCACACCTTCTGGGGTTAAGGGCTTTTCTCACTAACTTAGCTGTGTGTGCAAGGTGACAACAACAGAGACCACCCCCCTTAGCTTAACTAGGAGAGAGCTTAAATGAAGAGAGATGGGAATAGGTGACAACCCCTTATCTGAGCATTGCGCCTTTTAAAGATCACACTTGGTGGGATTGAAGACTTTACCCACATTAAGGTGTGCATCTTAGGCGACAATAGGTCTTTTAAGTTCCTTCTCCTTTTGTTGTGGAGTGGCCAACACATTAGCTTTGATAGGCTGATGTATTTCTTCTTTCTTTGATGTATTAACTAATGTTGGCAACGAATGTATCTGATCAATGTTCAAACTCTGCCTGAGGAATTCTAGTGCAAATATCCTTATAGGAAGAAAGACTGGCAATTTATATGGAGCCAATTCACAACCATATAGCTTGATATATGTAAAGTTTCAATATAAATACCAATCTCCCATTTTTACGCCCTTCTTGAGTTGCAAGAATGTTTTAACCTCTGGGAAAATTCTTGGAGGTGCTACACCATTTAGGAGGGTGAAAACTGCCGACAAAAAAAATTTGAAAAAGAAAATTCTTCAGAGTGTTTTCTCATTATGGAAGTCCAATGAACAACTGACAATTCATGTCCCTCTAAATCTTACTTTTGTAGGGAAAGATGAGGAAATCCTTCTGACTGAAAATACAGAAATAAGGTAAAGAGTGTGTGACCCTACAGTTATGAAGGTGGTTTCTCTCCTTGTAGGAATGAAGACACATGATGACTCGTAAGACTGAGGGGAAGGGTATCATTAACAACACCTCCGTGTCCTCAACCCCTCTTTCTTACAGTCACCCCAATTTTTGCCTGTTGGCAAGAGTTCAAAAGGAAGATCTATCACTTAGAGTAGACATTTAGCTTAAAATTAACCAAGATAATTGCATCTAACCTTAGCTAAGTGCATTTCATCTTAATTCACTTTACTTTTCAAACTATTTTACTTGCAATTTACTTATATGCTTGTCATGATGAAAATGTCTTAAATTGATTATTTTGTAATGTCTCATTAGGCAAGTACCATATCTTTCATTTTGCAAGTGAAGTTTTAGCTTATTTAATTTTGCAAGTTATTTTATATTGCTTCTTTACATGCTTTAGAATCGTGAATGGTTATACTTTGAAAGCATTTTTTAGAAAACAATTTAAATCTTGCAAGTGATATTATCTTTTCTAACATCTATTTGATTGACAGGGTTGCTTTTGTTTCACTTTGAAACATTTCATTTTTTAGAGCAAGTGTTATTTATTTTGAAGCAATATTGAAAGCACTGGTCTTATATGTTTATCTTTCATTTATGTGTTTATAATTATTGAAGTATATTTCATTTCATATTTCTCATTATGTTTGCTCATAATCTCAAGTAATCCAAATTAATCTTGACATCTCCTAGAAACATCACATCACTTTTTAACTTAGCTTTTCATTGAGGGACCACCCCCTTTCGCTTACCTAGGAGCTTTAACAAAGAGAGTTGGGAATAGGTGACAACCCCACATCTTAGTTTTGCCACCCAACCACACCTTGTGGGTTTAAGCGCTTTTCTCACTAACTTAGCTGTGTGTGCAAGGCGACAACAACAGGGACCACCCCCCTTAGCTTAACTAGGAGAGAGCTTAAATGAAGAGAGGTGGGAATAGGTGACAAGCCCTAATCTGAGCTTTGCGCCTTAAAGATCACACCTGGTGGGATTGAGGACTTTGCCCACATTAAGGTGCGCATCTTAGGTGACAATAGGTCTTTTAAGTTCCTTCTCCTTTTGTTGTGGAGTGGCCAACACATTAGCTTTGATAGGCTGTTGTATTTCTGCTTTCTTTGATGTATTAACTAGTGTAGGCAACGAATGTATCTGATCAATGTTCAAACTCTGCCTGAGGAATTCTAGTGCAAAGATCCTTATAGGAAGAAAGACTGGCAATTTATATGGAGCCAATTCACAACCATATAGCTTGATATCTGTAAAGTTTCCATATAAATACCAGTCTCCCATTTTTACGCCCTTCTTGAGTTGCAAGAATGCTTTAACCTCTGGGAAAACTCTTGGAGGTGCTACACCATTTAGGAGGGTGAAAACTGCTGACAAAAGTTGATTAACAAATTTTGAAAAAGAAAATTCTTCAGAGTGTTTTCTCATTATGGAAGTCCAATGAACAACTGACAATTCATGTCCCTCTAAATCCTACTTTTGTAGGGAAAGATGAGGAAATCCTTCTGACTGAAAATACAGAAATAAGGTAAAGAGTGTGTGACCCTGCAGTTATGAAGGTGGTTTCTCCCCTTGTAGGAATGAAGACACATGATGACTTGTAAGTCTGAGGGGAACAGTATGATTAACAACACCTCCGTGTCCTCAATCCCTCTTTCTTACAGTCACCCCATTTTTTGTCCGTTGGCAAGAGTTCAAAAGGAAGATATATCACTTAGAGTAGACATTTAGCTTAAAATTAATCAAGATAATTGCATCTAACCTTAGCTAAGTGCATTTCATCTTAATTCACTTTACTTTTCAAACTATTTTGCTTGCAATTTATTTATATGCTTGTCATGATGAAAATGTCTTAAATTGATTATTTTGTAATGTCTCATTAGGCAAGTACCATATCTTTCATTTTGCAAGTGAAGTTTTAGCTTATTTCATTTTGCAAGTTATTTTATATTGCTTCTTTACATGCTTTAGAATTGTGAATGGTTATACTTTGAAAGCATTTTTTTGAAAACAATTTTAAATCTTGCAAGTGATATTATTTTTTCTAACATCTATTTGATTAACAAGGTTGCTTGTGTTTCACTTTGAAACATTTCATTTTTTAGAGCAAGTGTTATTTATTTTGAAGCAATATTGAAAGCACTGGTCTTATATGTTTATCTTTGATTTATGTGTTGATGGTTATTGAAGTATATTTCATTTCATATTTCTCATTATATTTGCTCATAATCTCAAGTAATCCAAATTGACCTTGACATCTCCTAGAAACCTCACATCACTTTTTAACATAGCTTTTCATTGAGGGACCACTCCCTTTCGCTTACTTAGGAGAGAGCTTTAACAAAGAGCAGTCTCAAGTAATCCAAATTAACCTTGACATCTCCTAGAAACCTCACATCACTTTTTAACATAGCTTTTCATTGAGGGACCACCCCTTTTCGCTTACTTAGGAGAGAGCTTTAACAAAGAGAGTTGGGAATAGGTGACAACCCCATCTCTTAGTTTTCCCACCCAACCACACCTTGTGGGGTTAAGAGCTTTTCTCACTAACTTAGTTGTGTGTGCAAGGCGACAACAACAGGGACCACCCCCCTTAGCTTAACTAGGAGAAAGCTTAAACAAAGAGAGATGGGAATAGGTGACAACCCCTAATCTGAGCGTTGTGCCTTAAAGATCACACCTGGTGGGATTGAGGACTTTTCCCACATTAAGGTGTGCATCTTAGGCAACAATAGGTCTTTTAAGTTCCTTCTCTTTTTGTTGTGGAGTGGCCAACACATTAGCTTTGATAGGCTGTTGTATTTCTTCTTTCTTTGATGTATTAACTAATGTAGGCAACGAATGTATCTGATCAATGTTCAAACTCTGCTTGAGGAATTCTAGTGCAAAGATCCTTATAGGAAGAAACACTGGAAATTTATATGGAGCCAATTCACAACCATATAGCTTGATATCTGTAAAGTTTCCATATAAATATCAATCTCCCATTTTTACGCCCTTCTTGAGTTGCAAGAATGTTTTAACCTCTGGGAAAACTCTTGGAGGTGCTACACCATTTAGGAGGGTAAAAACTGCTGACAAAAATTGATTAACAAAATTTGAAAAAGAAAATTCTTCAGAGTGTTTTCTCATTAGGGAAGTCCAATGAACAACTGACAATTCATGTCCCTCTAAATCCTACTCTTGTAGGGAAAGATGAGGAAATCCTTCTGACTGAAAATATAGAAATAAGGTAAAGAGTGTGTGACCCTGCAGTTATGAAGGTGATTTCTCCCCTTGTAGGAATGAAGACACATGATGACTCGTAAGACTGAGGGGAAGGGTATCATTAACAACACCTCCGTGTCTTCAACCCCTCTTTTGTAATATCCCTTGTCAGAAATATTCCTCAAACACAAGCAAACTCCAACCAGAGATGGATTGGGAGGGCATTTACTAGATATGTCGCCTCTGAAAAGAGGACGAGATCCGGAGGCTACTTGGCTCTTTCCAGACTCTGTCTAAGAGTATAGGAGAAACGCACAAGTGGTATAATAGTCGAGAATGCTCAAAGAGATACAAATAACAATGGTGCAACATATAACAATATAACCATAAGAAAATACTTAAGAAATGCAGAGAGAAATACTAAGCCATTTTATTATACTGAGTAATAGAATGAGTACAGGAGGTGATCAGAAAGATGGCACCTCGACTTGCACCAGGCAAGTGAAGACATACACTCAGAATAGCAAAGGAATGCCCCCTCTCTAAACTGCGTCCAAGCTGCTGGAGAATTGCCGTGCTGCTGTTGCTGCTAGAAATCAAATGAGGATTTGGGGCTTCTCCCCTCTTCAGAAAAGGCTGAAACTCTGGAATCGGACTCTACTCAAGAAACCCAGAAAAACCCAGAAAGCTTGTCTGAAATGGCCGCCTCTCGAAAATCACCCCCTTGGGGTTCTGCGCAGTCCCTCAATGCTCTGCGCTGCCACTAAATGAAACCCTCCAGAAATCTTCTTGAAACCCCTGCCAAAACTCTCCAATATGCAAGGGTTGATCCCCTGCTCTATCTCTTAGCACAAATCCTACTGCAAACCCTCAACCCAGAACTCTTGCCAGAAAGAACTGCGTCACCCCTCTCAGTGCTGCGCAGTCCTCCAAAACGCTGATGAAACTACTGATGAAACTACTGCTGAAATGCCAATGGAAATACCTTGCCCGTGCAGGCACTCGAAGTTCCCCGAGGCTAAGGGTGAGATCTCCGAACGAAGACACTCAATGCACGCAAACAGTGTTGCAGACTAGCTAAACAGCCAGCGTGCTCTAAGTCGAAATGACTATCACAAATGCTCATAACTGAATGATCAAAATGAGGGGGCTCCTCTCTCTTTTATAGCCCTTGCCTCTCTCAATCCCAAGGCTCACCTCCTCCTGAGTGATTCCCCTCTTGCCATGTGTTTCTTCCCTCCTGCGCAATCCCTCCATGTGTCTGCGTGGGCTCCATTTCTGTATCCCCTTTTGGCCCCCTTGGCTCCCCTTTAAGTCACAACGTTGTGCTACTAGGAAGTGACATTTTATTCTAAAAGTGAGTTATGTCCCCCTTCCTCACTTTTTTATTTACAAATAACTATAGAAGGCAAAAATTGAACAAATCGAATATTCCAATTAGCCATGGCTAATTAGGAATATTACATCTTTCTTACAGTCACCCCAATTTTTGCCTGTTGGGAAGAGTTCAAAAGGAAGATCTATCACTTAGAGTAGACATTTAGCTTAAAATTAACCAAGATAATTGCATCTAACCTTAGCTAAGTGCTTTTCATCTTAATTCACTTTACTTTTCAAACTATATTACTTGCAATTTATTTATATGCTTGTCATGATGAAGATGTCTTAAATTGATTATTTTGTAATGTCTCATTAGGCAAGTACCATATCTTTCATTTTGCAAGTTATTTTATATTGCTTCTTTACATGCTTTAGAATCGTGAATGGCTATACTTTGAAAGCATTTTTTTGAAAACAATTTTAAATATTGCAAGTGATATTATCTTTTCTAACATCTATTTGATTGACAGGGTTGCTTGTGTTTCACTTTGAAACATTTCATTTTTTAGAGCAAGTGTTATTTATTTTAATGCAATATTGAAAGCACTGGTCTTATATGTTTATCTTTGATTTATGTGTTGATGATTATTGAAGTATATTTCATTTCATATTTCTCATTATATTTGCTCATAATCTCAAGTAATCCCAATTAACCTTGACATCTCCTAGAAACGTCACATCACTTTTTAACTTAGCTTTTCATTAAGGGACCACCCCCTTTCGCTTACCTTGGAGAGAGCTTTAACAGAGAGAGTTGGGAATAGGTGACAATATCTCTTAGTTTTGCCACCCAACCACACCTTGTGGGGTTAAGCACTTTTCTCACTAACTTAGCTCTGTGTGCAAGGCGACAACAATAGGGACCACCCCCCTTAGCTTAACTAGGAGAGAGCTTAAATGAAGAGAGATGGGAATAGGTGACAACCCCTTATCTGAGCGTTGTGCCTTAAAGATCACACCTGGTGGGATTGAGGACTTTGCCCACATTAAGGTGTGCATCTTAGGCAACAATAGGTCTTTTAAGTTCCTTCTCCTTTTGTTGTGGAGTGGCCAACACATTAGCTTTGATACGCTGTTGTAGTTCTTCTTTATTTGATGTATTAACTAATGTAGGCAACGAATGTATCTGATCAATGTTCAAACTTTGCCTGAGGAATTCTAGTGCAAAGATCCTTATAGGAAGAAAGACTGGCAATTTATATGGAGCCAATTCACAACCATATAGCTTGATATCTGTAAAGTTTCCATATAAATATCAATCTCCCATTTTTACGCCCTTCTTGAGTTGCAAGAATGTTTTAACCTTTGGGAAAACTCTTGGAGGTGCTACACCATTTAGGAGGGTGAAAACTGCTGACAAAAATTGATTAACAAAATTTGAAAAAGAAAATTCTTCTGAGTGTTTTCTCATTAGGGAAGTCCAATGAACAACTAACAATTCATGTCCCTCTAAATCCTACTTTTGTAGGGAAAGATGAGGAAATCCTTTTGATTGAAAATACAGAAATAAGTATACCAATACCGATTGGTACCTAAATGACCTATGAAGGTTAAATTTTGATAATTGATCATTATTGACAATAGACAAATATTGACTGAAATTGAAAATGACAAGAAGATTTCTTTGCTGGAGAAATTGAGGACAAAAGCCCTAAAACAATCTCATCTACCGTTTGATCATCATCACATCCCAACAAACAACAAATCATTGATGTGATTTGCCTTGATATTTTAGGGAATATATTGGAAGAGAAGGGTGGATTATTTTGAGGAATATCAATTTCGCTAGGTAAAAATGACTCTGACAGAGAATTCTTTATTCAAGGGTTAATTGTTGAAAGAGATTTTGTAGAATTTGGGTAGATGGAGGTTGAGTTTGACTAGGCATTACCACATTAAGCATTTTGGAAATAGACTCGGGAGTAATTTGAAACAACTAACTCCCATCTTTGGCTATGATAATCTACTAACTATGCAAATAACGTTCAAAGCATTAATTTGGGAAAATGATAGGTTTGTGGGATGACAAACTGAGCTAATAAAGACTCCCATACTACAAATTCATCCCTTTGATCTTGACGACACTGAAACACCCAATTTCTTATTTCAAATAAGTCAAACTCACATCTGGTTTCAATTACATTTGCATCTTTATTAATTAATGGCAATTCATCTAAATTGACAGAGGCTTCAAGCAAGGGTTTTGGCTTAAGTTGAGCTTTAACTGCCTTTACTTTCTTTCGATACATTTTACCAATTAAAACGTTGAAAATAAGACAGAGAATTACCTGGAAATAGAAATTTAGCCGAGTCTTTTTCATTGTTGCTGCTTCTTGTTTGTAAGCTTTCCAACTTTGACGTTTCCTAGGCTTGTAACTGTGAAGCAATTATCAATAGACTTCGCTTTAATCTTTGAATTTTGGAGTTTTAATTGTAGACACATGGCAAATAATTCGAAGAATTGGTCCAGTTGGCTTCCAATTGTTGATTTTTGGTAGTGCTCTAAGTCTCAAATTTTGCAGGGAGGCTTAGGCACATGTTTATCAAAGAACTCAGAAAACGTTTTGGGAAATTCCATCTAGAAACAATTTTATTAAAATAATTAGTTATTTTTAAAGGACTAGTGTTATTTGGGAGCAGGATCGAAAGTGGGGAACGGGAGCGAAAACGGGTGCGGGAGTGACATTTTCAAAAGCTCTTGGTTTGGGAGCAAATCCCTGAGCGATTTTTATATAATATATATATATTTTTATAATTTGATACATATATGTCAACAAAAACATGTAGAATGATGAATTAGATATAAAAACATAAAAAAACATAGATTGATCATTGAACCATATAACATCAATCATCTAGAAGTTATAATCTTCATCAACCACGTCCACAAGTTAGTAACATGCAACATATTGAGTCTCGTAAATCATAATTCATCAATCTTAAAGTTTCAACTTCAAGCTTTCAAATTGAAAATTCAATATATAACATTTATTATCATTGATCACCAAAGTTGTACTTGTAAGCTAAGTTTAAACTTTAACCATTACAAGAAATAATATCTAACATGAAATGAAATGTTATAAAATGAATTATGAAATGAAATGAAACAACTTTCACGAAGCATCATATTCATAATTCAGAATCATTACCAATGAGTTATAATTGCCAACTTCAAACTTCAAACTTAAATTGTCACAGTCATATATTGTTTACAAAAAATATCATTATGATATGAAAGAGTCAAGACTCAACAGTTATGAAAACTAATAGAAACTAGAAAAGACAAGTAAACTGTAAATCTATTATCTACTACTTCATGTGGCCCTTGCCACGAGAAGTGTCTGATGTATGAGCAGGTCGTGGTGGTCTTCTAGGAGTCTCCTCCCGCATAGATCGACGACTAGAACCAGAAGGCACATGCCCTCCACGTGAGGGTGTAGATGGAGGTGGCGATAGCAAAGGAACAAGACTCGGAACTCGAGCACTGCTACTGGATGGTGGAGGTGGCATGGTTGTTGCTTCATCTTCCTCTCTCATAAGTTCCGCTTCCAGTTCTTCAAGATGTATAGTGCCATCCTCCAAATTATCATCCTCTAGGTGGTTGTCCCAAATTTTATATGTTGGATCTTCATAAGCCCGATCACAGTGATGACTCAACAACCTCAAGTTGTAGTGCACATAAATGGAGCTTTCTGCCCGATTTTCATTGAGTCTGTTTCTTTTCACATTATGTATGAAGCTGTAGGTGCTCCAACACCTCTCTGCAGAAGAAGTATTTACAACCTGTGAGAGAACTTTTTTTGCCAATTTTGGCAAAAGTCCATGGCCGCCATATGATTCCCACCATGTGAGAGCATCAAATCTGTCTCTATCTTCCATTGCATGAAAGGTACCAAACAAACCAGTGCAACTGAAGTATCTGCCTAATTCAAGACGCACACTAGCACATTCCTCCCTGTCAGGTATCAACTTTTCTAATGCTTGCAAATATCCTGTAGATACCTCTTCATCTATATGGGGTTTGACCCTAACCCCACCCCTTGGTGCAGGTTGGCCCAACCAAGATGTAGAGTAGTATTTTGGCGTAAGGATATATGCCAAGCAATGTAGTGGAACATTAAGTTTATCCCACCGTATACACACACAATCGTGAATTAGTTTGTACAAGTTGGGATCATTGTTATGAACAATATCTTTTATTTGCCCCAACATGGTATCCATTTGCTCATACACCTCGCCAATCATTGGTTTATCTGTATCTGTAAACCAAATCATGTGATAAATGGGCTTGGTGAAATCCAATACTTGCCTAACACATGCCCAAAACATACCATCGAGAGCGGCCTCCTCCACCTGTTCAAAACCTTGCTTGTCAGCGGCATTTGTAGGCCTTTCCTTTAATACTTGCCAATGTGGACTTGATACCATGCTAGCCAATGACTCTCTTACCTTCAAAAGGCGTCCGAAGGTGAGGTAATAACTACCAAATCTAGTCCTCGCAATCTTCAATAACTCTAATCTTGAGTGACTGCGGAAAAGGCCATGGGTATTGCTATGATTTGTAATAAATTTTATCATTTGTTTGTCTCTCTTGTACAAATCAACAATCCATTTGTATTGTTCGTTTTTTTTCTTAACAATATCATGCATCAAAAGTTTCATTGTGTGAACCAAACACCCAGACCAAAATATGTTGGGGTATTTATCCTCAATAATTGCTCCCGCTGCCTTACAATTAGGAGCATTATCAGTGATGACTTGGATGACATTGTATGGCCCAATACGCTCAATTGTTTCAAGTAATGGTTCTGCAATGTTGATGCTGGTCTTGAACTTGTTTGAGTAATCATATGCTGAAAGAAAGATGGCACCACTAATAGACACAACAAGAACATTTATCAATGGCTTGCCTTTTACATTTGTCCATCCATCAGATACAATGGACACCCCATGGTTAGTCCAAGAACTTGTCATTCTATTCAAAGAATGTGATATTTTTGCTTTTTCATGATCAAGTCCAATGATTCTTGCCTTGTCATACCTAGGGCTCTTGTATCCTTTAGGGGCATCATTTATGGCAGAAACCATTTCGTGCCAATAAGGTGAGCGAAGAACATTGAATGGTATCCCACATGCATAGAGAAACCTGTAAACTTTTGAATCCACATCATTCCTACACCCTTCATCAAGGAAATCTGATATGCTTCTACGCCTTAAACCTGGTGACCCTGTGCCTCCATATCCATTGCCTTAGGAGGATGTTGAAGGAGTTCTTTGTGCATGTGATTGTGATCTTGGTTCAAAGAAACCCTTTGATTTTTTAAATTTGTATTGAGCTTCCTCCTCTTCCCTTGTGTATTTGGCTCTATCTGCTGCCGACACAAGTTTTGATTCCTATTTGTTTATCTCCATCCCATGGCCTTTTCCTGTACAGGTGCTTTTTGGCACGGGTGTATGAACCTGTGTAATTATTGTTGCAATGGGGGCAATGAAATTTAGTGGTTCCACCCCTTTTCTCTGCTTCAGGCTTATTAACATATTTCCACAATGGAGTTTGGTCTTGTTTAGTTTTTTGCGCTGACTCATGTTCACTCTCTTCCAGCTCCTCCTCACTGGGGTTTTCATCAAATCCACTATGACCCCCTTCTTCATTTTCAACCCTCCTTTTTCTACTCTCCAACACCATAATAACCAAAAAAGGAACCAAGAAGAAGAAAATGCCAAGAAATATAACCATGATGTTTGAATCTGCAAAAAAATGGAATGGGAATGGGAATGGGAGAAATTTTTTTATTTATAATTTTATTTATTTAGTAATGAACATTAAAAAAAAATTGCTAGAATAGAGCCTACCTCTTTGGCCTCCAATCTCCCCTCCTTGCTTTCTCTTGCTCCTTGCTCCTTGGCACTTGCTCTCTCCTTGCACCTTGCTCCTTGGCACTTGCTCTCTCCTTGCACCTTGCTCCTTGCTCTCACTCTCACTTGCTCTCTCTTTCCCCTCACTCTCTCTTGCTCCTCACCCTCCCTTGCTCTCACTCTCACTTGCTCTCTCTTGCCCCTCACTCTCTCTTGCTCCTCACCCTCTCTTACTCTCCTCTTGCTCTCACTCTCACTCTCTTCTAAAATAATGAAATTGATTGGAGGGAGGGTTTATTTATATTCCCTCCCTCCCTCCCTTCCCTCCCCCAAAATCGGCGACCTTTTTCTATTTTTCGGCGAGATTTTTTTTTTTTCTTTCATGCGCGCGATTTTTTTCACCGACCGGGAGCATTTTTTATAGCTTGGGAGCAGTCAGGAGCGATCGCTTCCCGACTGCTCCCAAAGCGACGGGAGCGATTTCTCCCTAATTCGCTTCGGCAATTGGCAGGGAGTGGAATTTTTTTACGGGAGCGTGCTCCCGACCCGCTCCCGAGTCGCTCCCTCCTGGAGCACGAATTGGGAGCGGGATCGTGGGGGGGGCGCTCCCCCGCAACACTGAAAGGGACCCTAAGTCTAAAGTTAGGAAAATAAAATAATTAAAGGGTATTAATATAAATTGTGGGTGTAACTTCTAGAAGAAGATGAGGATCAAGCATAAATGATCTTAGCCATTGATTAACTTCTAATCTGGGCTATTGAATGTCAATGGGGAGATTATTTAAGGAGACTTGGGGGTCACTTGGAAAGACTCACAAAGCAGTTGCCGGGAGATTTTTGATAGTGGGCTATTGCACTGAGGGGCAGGAATAGTTGGGTTGGATATCTTCTCCAGAGCCCAGGATACACAGTAGAGAGGCAAAGTGACACCAAGAGGAGGCAGTGCAGACGCAGGAGGGGTTGACGCTGGGCTAGAAGGGCCCACGCAGAGCTTGATGCTAAGCCAGGAGGGCTCACGCAAAAGCTGTGCAGTGTTCAACGCAAAAGTCCGAATTTACTAAGGGAGATGGTGTTTCTGAGCTGGGAGCGCTGGAAACTGCTATAGAGGGAAAATATTTCCTAGTTGAGCTTATGCAAAGCCTTTTAAGTCTGATGCAGGGCCTACACAGGGCCAGTGCGGAGATAGCTGGGGACAATTGGTTCAGTTGCCGGAACAATTGGGAATTGTCGGGTAGAGTGAGGTAATTTCACTAAGTTTTTCTATGAGTTTATTTTCTTTGTAACTGGATTACTGGAAGGGAATCTAGAGTTGCATTCAGAAACTACTGCATAATAATATAAAACCCTCAGAGCTGCTGCACCGGTTTTCTCGCATTGGGTTTTTCCGAGGACATTTGTCCAAAAAATATTTTGTCACTTGTGTGGATTTTTCTCTATTGTTTTGTTCTCGTTTTGGGAAAATTGATTAACTAAGTGAAGGTTGCAGTTGTATTAGCTTGGATATTTATTGTAGGAAGCAGTAAATATTTTGTTTCGGAATTAACAAATAGGAGAAGTTTTATTAGTTGCTGCAGTAGTTGATTCAGGTGGGATTCTCAAATTTTCACATGGTATCGGAGCTAGTGCAGGTAAAGCAATAAGAACAGTGCTAGAGAACCCAACACTGAGCAGAAGAGGGAGATCGAAAAAGCTGCAGGAGACAACAGTTCAAAACCCCAAAGGGTTTGTGCAGTTCTAGTCGGAGGGCTGAATTTCGAGGAAGTCTCTCCCTAAGTGAGTCGACAAATAGAAGGGCTTCCAGATCAAAATCTTGTCATGGGAGAGGGAGCAGCACTGAAGCCTCAGCGTAAGGAGGAGCTGGTGGGATGCAGTTTTTATGCAGGCAATTTTGCTGGGCAGAAAAACATCAGAAGAGAAGGAAGGAGCACGGTTGAGGGAACTTTTCCTCAGTAAGGCTTCCTGCCAAGAAGTCTGTTTTCTTATTGGCTGAGCAGCAGAAGTAAGAACCATAGAGGAGATTTTCGACATTTGTGGCAGAGATGGCAATCACTAGATTGGGTGATTAGGATAGGTTGGATGGAGCATCCAACTATGTCATTTGGAAGGCAAGGATGTCATTCTTTCTAGATGAGCATGCCCTCAAGACATATGTCGACAACGTGATCGCTGTGCCTGTAGATGCAGATCCGTTGAAGAAATACAAGGCTGAAATGGCAAAGGCAAAGCGAATGATCCTCGACGGAGTGAAGGATCATGTCGTCTGTCAAATCGGTAGCAGAGGGACTGCTAAGGAGATGTGGGATGCATTGGCTACACTATATCAGGGATCTTCGAAGCAATGGTAGATGTACCTTGAGCAAAAACTGAGATATGCTCAGATGCAGAAGGGGAAAAGTGTGGATCCATTCCCAACGAAGCTTTAGGAGACTAGTGATGAGTTATCTGTTGTGGGGTGTACACCTCAAGACTCAGAGTTGGTTAGAATGTCCCTTAATTCTGTCTTAGATGAGTGGCAAGTATTTGTCCAGAGTATCGTGGACAGGGCGACTTTGCCGAATTGGGATGAGATGTGGGCAACTCTCAAGTAAGAGGAGTTGAGGAGATACTTGGTCAAGTGTAAGCTTGACAAAAGTAGCAGTAGTGGGTCGAAGCCCAAGGAGGAGGATAATGTAGGCCTTGCATTGAAGGGATAGCACGAGAAGCGGAGACGTAAGAAGGATGTCTTGAAGATAAAGTGCTTCAGATGTGGTGAGATGCGTCACTATGCAACTCAGTGTCCTCAAGAAGAAGGACATAGATGAGAAGCACGATCTGAAGGCTGCGCTCGTGAAGATCGAGGAAGAGGAGTTCGCCATGACAGTTGAGATACCTCAAGGAGGGAGGTGGACTGATTTGGAGCTGTAGTTTGAAGGAGCTACAAATGGGCAGGATCCTTGAGGAGCCCACCTCTTGGATCAATAACTTGCTACGGTAGCCCAAATCAGAAGTAGCAGGATGGACTAGTGTCGAATGGTGCTGACGAGTGTCAGAGAGAGTTGTAGTGGCTAGGAGCATTAGAGACTGAACAACACGGAGCAAAGTTGACAATAGTGCAGATGGCATAGAGCAGAGGTCAATAGTAGCGCAGAAGATTCAGAGGGTCAGCACAGAGACTAGCAACAATGAAGTTTCAACATTCACATGGTATCATACTGAACACAGTTAGTTCAGTAATTTGGGATGTTTTTCCGTTGCTGGTGGAGTAACAACAACAATTTGCAGTGTAGTGGCAGTGCCAGCAGCAACACAGATGCAGAAATTCAGAGGGAGTTGCAGTACGGATGTAGTGTTGACAATGGCAGGGTCAGCAACAATACAGATGCAACATTTGCGCAGTGGTTGGTGGACATCATGTCAGACATCAGCAGCGCAGAGGGAGATGTTATAGAACAGAGTAATGCTTCAGATTGAAGGCATTGCTAGAGCACATTCCTCGCTAAGAGGGAGTGTTGATTTCTGGTAGCATCGATGTGCTCTAAGTCTCAAATTTTGCAAGGAGGCTTAGGCACATGTATTCCAAAGAACCCAAAAAGCGTTTTGGGAAATTCTACCCAGAAATAGTTTTATTAAAATAATTAATTATTTTTAAAGGGACCCTAAGTCTAAACTTAGGAAAATAAAATAATTAAAGGGTATTAATATAAACTGTGGGTGTAACTTCTAGAAGAAGATGAGGATCAAGCAAAAATGATCTTAGCCATTGATTAGCTTCTAATCTGGGCCGTTGAATGTCAACGAGGAGATTATTTAAGGAGGCTTGAGGGTCACTTGGAAAGACACACATAGAGTTCAGAGAATCGATTTTCTGAAGCAGAGCAGCTGCCGAGAGATTTTCGATAGTGGGCTATTGTAGTGAGGGGCAGGGATAGTTGGGTTGGAGTATCTTCTCCAAAGCCCAGGATACGCAGCAGAGAGGCAGAGAGACACTAGGAGGAGGCAGTGTAGAGCTAGGAGGGGTTGACGTTGGGCCAGAAGGGCCCACGCAGAGCTTGACGCTAAGCCAAGAGGGCTCACACAGAAGCTGTGCAATCTTCAACTTAGAAGTTCGAGTTTGTTGAGGGAGTTAACATTTCTGAGCCGGGAGGGTTGGAAACTGCTTCAGAGGGCAAACGTTTCCCCGTTGAGCTGACGCAAAGCCTTTTAAGGTTGACGCAGGGCCTACGCAGAGATAGCCGGGGACAGTTGGTTCAGTTGCCGGAACTGCCGGGAATTGCCGAGTAGAGTGAGGTAATCTCACTAAGTTTTTCTGCCAATTTATTTTCTCTTTAACTGGATTGCTGGAAGGGCATCCAGAGTTTTATTCAGAAACTACTGCATAATAATATAAAACCCTCAGAGTTGCTGCACTGGTTTTCCCGCATTGGGTTTTTCCGGGGACATTCGTACAAAAAATACAATGTCACTTGTGTGGATTTTTCTCTATTGTTTTGTTCTTGTTTTGGGCAAATTAATTATTTAGTGAAGGCTGTAGTTGTATTAGCTTCAATATTTGCTGTAGGAAGTAGTAAATAATTTGTTTCAGAATTAACAAATAGGAGAAGTTTAATCAATTGCTGCAGTGGTTGATTTGGGTGGGATTCTCGAATTTTCACACCAATGTGGGTCCTCTTACCCACCATACATGGGTGGTATCCATAGGAGAATTTTTTTCTCCTAGATGGTCATCAGCTGGTAGCCAACAACCCCTTGCAGCCAGCAGGCCCTTGCAGCGAACAACCCCTTGCAGCTCGATGTGCCATTATCTCCGCCACATGAGCCAGCCATGTGGTCCCTTGCCCATCTGTTATGATCGAATGTTTGAAAGTGGGCCCTCCAACCGCGAAGGTATGGCCTTTCATTATGTAGTTGGGTGTTTTTGTTTGCTTATCATGGACACATTTGGGCATGGATTAGTGGGGAGATTCGGCGGAAATAGTGGTCTAGGTTTGTACTCTTGTCTCCTCTGCCCAATTTGATGGTTAACCTTGTGTCCTAGTCCTGTGGGATCTCCTTTACTGGCTACTAACTTTAGGGATGACACTACATGGGAAAACCCAATTTTGGTTGTGTGGTTCCACTTCCGGACACTGTATACATCACCTCCCCTTCGCTTATTTTAACCCCATTCATTGCTTTTCCCATCCAGGTCCACATTTGTCCTTTGGGTCCACAAGGAGTTAGCTTCCCCCTCCCTTTGTCCACACTTTGGGTCGGCCCTGGAACGATGCACCGGAGGTTGATGTAGCTAAAAGAAAATAAAAATCATATTTTAGCCACTCTCAACAGGAAATGTACCATAAAATGCAAAATATGGTCGAGACATACATATTTAACACGTGGGCAAAATCTAATAATGAGCTCTACCCCTATCATTATGGCCATCACCCTGGTTCCTAGGGTCCCTCATATTTCCCCTTTCATCATTAAGGAAGCCTTGATTGTCCCAATCCTTGGTGGGCGATGAATTGCCCCACCTCAAGGGGGCAATCATTGCTATATCCCACACATCTAGCTCTCATCCCTTGGAGCCCTGAGCAATTATGAAAAAAATCAATCAAAGGCAAAAGCCATATGAAGAAGGGTGGATAAACAAAGGTCGGGGTAACTCATGCACCACGACTGCTCCCTCCTACACTCATATACCCAAGTGTGGGCTTCCCCCATTATAGCTACGCTTGTATTGTGGCATGTGGCTTGGATCATTCCCCTAATCCCCACTCCATTCCATCATTATATCACATTTCACCTACCACTTGATGGATGTACCATGGACATGTCACCCCCTTTAAAGGCCGAAACCACCTAATAGAGTCCTCGATTAACCCTTTTTTTAAGCTAGGAGACACCTATACATGCCAAAGCCCACATGCCACTATGAAGCAGTGTTGAAAATATCGGTATCGGCAAAATATCGGCGAGGGTCCAGAAAATATCTTATCAGCAATATCGGCGAAAATATCGGCAAATATCGGCAAGCATAAAAAATATTTTTTTTTTTCATATTTTTAAATAGAGTCGATATTTTGAAAATATCGCGATATTTTCAAAACAGAAAATATCGCGGTACTTTCTCCGTGATATATTGTTTTGCCAAAAATATTGTGATATTTTCAAATATCGCCGATATTATCAACAGTGCTATGAAGTGTTCACTTGTTCTCCATGATTTGTAAGCTCTTTTACTCATTTACTCTAATGATTTGTTGTACTTGAAGGCGAGGAGACGAATTGGATCTTATACAGGATTGTAGGTGGGTCACCATTTGGGGTTTGGTCTCCCTATACAGGGTCCAAGCCCTCTAGAGGGTCATATTGGCGCTTCTTTGGTGAGCGTTGAGAGCCATGGGCCTCCACCATAGCAGAGAGCAGATTGCCACTTCATGGATCCGTCAACACCGTTCATTGATAGCTCGTGTTCCACCTTTTTGGATGAGGATGATGCACCTGGACCACCATGTTCATCTGGCTTCACGCTTCCATCACACACTTGGTAGATGTTCAAGGGCCTAGATGAGGATGTGTCTCACCATGGGAGACAGAGGGAGGGCTTATGTCATCATTCTAGCCCTTATAGATGGTATATAGGCATTATCGATTCACTTGGAGACCCATGAGGATGTCATTGTGCCCCCACACCCATTTGGGGACACCACATTGAATTTGCTTGGATATCAAGGGGCCAATCCCTTGGTCACTATGTTTGGAGTCTATTCTCTTACATTGGCACACTCTGGACTCCACTAGGCCTCCTCAATGGCCCAACGACTCTTTGTGTCTACTATTTTTCCCTCTTGAGAGGCTTCATCTTTGTATTATTGAGCTATCTTGGTGGGCTTGTCACCAAGTCATGTTATTATTGCACATTATTTTATTATTTGGGGCTTAATTAGGCCATTAGGACTATTCGAACCCCCTTATGGATTGTATAAATAGACTAGAGGCTCATTCATTCGTCTCATCATCACTTGGATTGGATTAGTATCTCTTGAGAAATTTTCACACTTACTTTCTTGGAGGAATTTTTTGGAGATTCTTGAGGCACTATGATGTTTGGATTTTCGCTATTGTCTTTGGAGCTTCTTTCTAATGTGAAGTTGATGAATGGATATAATCTCTCTCTCTTGTAAGTGAAATTTAATGCTATTCTTGTTGTCTTATTTGTCTAATGCATGGTATTGTTATCATTGTTCTTGTATGGGCCTAAATAATGCAAAATTCCTCTTCAAAACTTGAATAAGTGATTTAATGCATGTGTTTCTCTTTAAGGGAGTGGGCGAATGTTCCTAGAGGCACCTCATAGGTTAAAAGACCTTGAAACTTCATCTCCTTTGCAATTTTGAAGTATAAATCCCTAATAACCTAGTTGCAGCACTTAGAAAGGCTAGCGAAGGTCAATTAGGGCTCCTTAGCATAAGAAAATCTTCTATCTAGGTGTATCTTGACTCCATTAAGCCCAAGAAGCAAGGCACTGATCCTCACATCACTTTGGTGGTCAAAATAACCTCTCTTTTCTTCATCTCTTCCAATTCTAGGCCTAACCCCAGAAGGTATCCTAGGGCATCAAGCGAAATATTTTGTAGCCATCCAAAGCCCTTGAAAATCAATCTGGAATTTTGTTGGGGTCTTCTCAAGGGGTCCTCCAATTTTGAGCTCAATCTAATGGTGAAATCCCAAGATATTGCACGCCCTAGCTTGAAGACCGTTCTTCTTTGTTAAAATTGGCAACCAGAGCCAAATTCGACCTTGGGACAACTCACTTGATGGATATGATGATTGCATTGGATTCCTATTTTGAGAGGTCGAAGGTTGATATACACATCATCTCATTTGAACACGCAAAAGTGTGATTTTGAATTTATGCCCACACATGTGAAAATTGTTCGGGTCGGTCTCATCATCATGTAGGCTCAAGAAGCCCAATGGTTGTGTCTCTTCACCCACAACGAATTGTATAAATACAAGAGACCTCACTCCTCATTTGGCACATTCATCACTCAACACATTCCTCTCTTTCTTTATCTGATTGGTTTGTACAAAATTGGGCAGCCTGTCTCTCTGACACATGTGGCAAGGAGGACGGATTTTCTGAGCAGAAATTGCAAGCCAAATTTCGGACCTAAGGGTTGATTGTTGTTTGACCACAGAAAAATTACAACAGTTTTCTCTCTCCTTTGACTGAGTTGTTTTGCGCTGAAATTGACCTCCTGATCAGGCCGAGTTTGACCAAGGAAGACCAAGTTGCTTTGAGGAAGATTTGTTGTTGTTTTGACCAACGTTGACTTTTTGGTTAGGGCTGAAGTTTGACTGCAGAAATTTACAGGGTTGTTTTGACTTTGTATTGGGCAAGTCAATTTGACTTTTGTACTCTCTCTCTCTGCTGAACTTTTGATTTAATAATAAGAAGAATTGATCAAAGGGTTTTCCCCACATTGGGGTTTTTCCCTGGCATCCACCAAATCTGGTGTCCTCTTGTCTTGGCTTGTCTTCTGCATTTTGTTTTATGTTCTATTTTCTTTTACTGTCAATGTGATTATTGTGATAATTGATTGCTATTGGAAATTGGAAATTGTTATTGGGCTACTAAGGAACATTGAAGTAAATTGTGCTAAGCATAGAACATACCATTGTTATTTAAAATTAACATTCTCCTTAGGTCCCCTTGGGTTAGTGTCTTCATTTGGATCAATGTACCTAAATTTCAAGAGAAAATCTCTCATTTGATCCTATTCTTCTCCCTAACCTGGTCAAGTCCATCTATTGTTGATCAACTTCATACCCTTGACCTAGTTTGGGTCCACTTGGTTTCTTTGTGGTCCCACAACTTTGTGGCTCAAATTCCACAAAGATTACATAGAAGTCATTTCTCCTTTGGGATCCTTAAGTCTAGGATACCTCTTGTTAAGAGATATTCTCCAAACCTAGGCTTAGGTTTCCCCTCAGCCCTTCCTAGAGAGCCAATCACATTGCTTCCAAAGCAAGTAAACCAATTATCTGAGCCTCTCTTGTGAATAGGCTTTAGGAATCACTCCTCATCCCATTATTGATCTATCCATCCTTGTGATTCCTCTCATACCGGGTATCCTCCCATCAGTGAAGGGTTGTAAAGAGCAGGGAGCTTCAACTAAGGTGACAACGGGCTATTGTTCCATTGTTGCTACTTGACCTAGTAGTTGCTTCATAGGATCCCCTCCTAGTTTGAGCGGTAACAGGTCCCTCCACTGAGTTAGCATGACACAAGTTGATTTGACCTCAAACCATGACGGAATAGCGGGGGGGGGGGGGTCTTCTATTTACAAGCGAATGCCACGTTCCTCAAGAGTTGTTTCAGGAAAAACATGAATCGCAGACCCTCCCCCCCTCATTAAACTCTGAATGATCAAAGCACTTTATTGAACCTTTAATCAACAAACTTTATAATAAAACTATATTTCAAAATGGTTTATAATAGTGTTTTAAACTAAGTTGCAGGAAACATTGCCCAAGGGCCCATTTCCGGTCGGAAACGAAACAGAAATGAGGAAACTCGTACTGTACGGCCTGGAAACTCTTTTCTGACCATACTGGCACATTTCACATTGGGGAAACGTGGCCAGTACTGCTGGAAACGAGTTTCCACTTAAAACTTGACGTTTTTTTTATTCGCTTCTAATTTTTTATTGGGCGACTAAAATATCTTCTTGACGCTTTTAGATGTCTCTCTCAAGTTATAAAAAGACTTTCACCTCATTCTCTCATCACACAATTGAGCAAGTCTTTTCTCTTGGAGACTGATGATTTTAACAAAGGAGAAGAGAGGAAGAGAGCAATGGTTTCAGCTAGGGCGTTTTCAACAGTGAGCAAAGGAGATTTCAGCGATAGATTTGGAGTGCAGAGTTTCCGCCCACGACATTCTTGGCTTTTGGGTCAGCTACAACCATATTTTTCGTCTTTTCTGGCATTTTCGGGTAGTTTTAGCTATAGAAAATTAATTTGGATAAGAAGCATTCATTTTCTTAGTTTTTTTCCTACTATTTCTTCAATTTTTCGAGGGTTTATGCTACCAAAAATATGAAAAACGTTTTTTCTTTACAAATTTGTTTGTTCTGTTGTTGTTGTTGTTGTAGAAATGGCTTCCAACCAAAGTGCAGTTGCAAGTTCAAGCCCTAGGTCCAACCCAAGGGTTGAATATTATCCTATTTGGAGCCATGTTTAGAAGCTTTAAAAATGTGGAGGAGGTGTCTCATGGGAATAGCGATGTAATCGTACAAGGGCCCCTACCCAAGAGTGAAGGCACCTATTTTGCATGGAGGAGGACAGGGGATTGTAGGTTGCACAAAAACAACAGGCCCATTGGCAAGGAGGGCGTATCAAAGAGAGAAAGATGAGGCGGATGGAATTAAGAGAAGGCATGATGAGCTTAGTCAAGCTACTCCTCAAACTAGGGCGTTTTCAGCTAGGGCGTTTTCAATAGTGAGCAAAGGATATTTCAGTGACAGATTTGGAGCGCAGAGTTTATGCCTATGACATTCTTGGCTTTTGGGTCAACTACAACCATATTTCTCGTCTTTTCTGGCATTTTCGAGTAGCTTCAACTATAGAAAATTAATTTGGATGAGAAGCATTCATTTTCTTAGTTTTTTCCTACTATTTCTTTAATTTTTTGAGGTTTTATGTTGCCAAAAATATGAAAAACGTTTTTTATTTACAAATTTGTTTGTTCTGTTATTGTTGTTGTTGTTGTCAGAAATGGCTTCCAACCAAAGTGCAGTTGCAAGTTCAAGCCCCAGGTCCAACCCAAGGGTTGAATATTATCCTCTTTGGAGGCATGTTTAGAAGTTTCAAAAATGTGGAGGTGGTGGCTCATGGGAATGGCGATGTAATCTTTGCAATAATTCGTACAAGGGGTCCTACCCAAGAGTGAATGCACCTATTTTGCATGGAGGAGGACAAGGGATTGTAGGTTGCACAAAAACAACAGGCCCATTGGCAAGGGGGGCATATCAAAGAGAGCAAGATGAGGCGGATGGAATTAAGAGAAGGCATGATGAGCTTACTCAAGCTATTCCTCAAACTCCATCTAACATTGAGCCAAGGATTGTAGTTGAAGCAAGGAAGAGGAGAGCCAGCACCATCGACAACATGAACAACCAGCATCCAAAAATACCAGAGCAGCGTCCCTTCAGTTCATGATAACAAAATTATTAAATTGGTGAATGTGCAAGTGGGAGAAGAAATTGATTCCAGAGTGGCTAGATGCATTTATGCATGTGGTATCCCATTCAATGTTGTTCGCTCTCCTTACTGGCAAGATATGATAAGGGCAATTAACAAAGCTCCTCAAGGGTACAAGGGGCCCAACTATGAGAAAGTCAGAACTCAGCTTCTCAAAAATGTGAAGGAGCTTGTGGAGGATATCTTATCACCAATTTGTTCTTCTTGGAGAAACTCTGGGGTTACCATAGTCTCAGATGGATGGACAAATACAAGGCGCAAACCATTGATAAATATCATTGCCACTTCCCCCAAAGGAGAAATGTTTATAAAGGCGGAAGACTACTCAGGAGAGGTAAAAGATGCACAGTTCATTGCTAATGTTATTATAAAAGCTATTGAACAAATAGGGCCTAACAGGGTGGTGCAAGTTATCACAGATAATGCACCAGTTTGCAAAGCTGCAGGTTTAATTATTGAGGGGAGGTATGACCACATCTTTTGGACACCCTGCATTGTCCATAATCTGAATCTGATCTTAGAGGAGATTGAAAACAAAGTTCCATGGATAAAGGAAATCACAAGGGAAGCAAGGGAGATTGTTAAATTCATCACCAACCACCACCAATCTCAGGCAATATTTCGAGAGTACTCCAAATTGGAGTTGTTAAAAGTTGTTGAGACAAGATATGCCTCAAACTTCTTGATGTTGCGCCACCTTGTTGAGGTTAAGCATGCATTAGTTTCTATGGTGGTGAGTCAACTTTGGGTTGAGTGGAGACAAGCAGATTCAGAGTGGGGATATATGGTGCGTAGATTGTGCCTTGATGAGGATTGATGGAGCAAGATAGATTTCTTTCTAAAGTTCACAACCCCTGCATTTGAGCTTCTTCGGAATGCTGACGCTGACCAACCTTTCTTAGGAGAGGTATATGGTGGCATGGATTCCATGGTTGATAAAACTATGGAAATCATTTCACAAGAGTCTCCACAACTTTTGTTTGTTGATGATCATTTTGCTGATTTAGTCAAGAAAATCATTGTTGATAGGTGGAACAATTTCAACACTCCATTGCACACTTTAGCACATGCCTTGAACCCCAAATTTTATGATGAGGAGCTTATTGCTCAAAGCAATGGGAAAAGGAAGGCACCCCATAAGGATAGAGAGGTGGCTAATGGGGTGAAAAAAGCCCTTATGAGAATATTTCCATCTCATCTATACAGGGAGGTAAAGGAAGAATTTGCCAGTTTTGCTGCAGGATTAGATGATTATGCAGATATATCAGTTTTGGAGGAGAGAAGCACCATGAATCCAGTTAGGTGGTGGATTTGTCATGGAGCAAATGATGTACATTTGCAAAACCTTGCCATTCGTGTTCTTTCACAAGTGGCAAGCTCTTCATCAACAGAAAGGAATTGAAGCACCTATGGTTTTATTCATTCTGTGAAGTGCAATAGGTTGGGCTCACAGAAGGCAGAGGATCTTGTTTATGTGCACTCCAACCTTCGCCTTGCATCTCGTAGGGGTCCAAAATAAAATAGTGGTCCTTCTAAAGAATGGGATGTGGATGTAGAAAGTCTTGATTTGGATCTCTCTCTTGCTGCGCTAAATATTGAGGCCCAGCCTATAAGTGGAATTGGCCCATCATCTTCTTCAGCACCACCATCCACTGTTCAACATGCTTCTGCTTTTAGTTTTGATGAGGATTAGTCTTTTGTCTTTATAGTTCTTGCAGCCTCATAGCCTTTATTGTACTTGTAGCCTCATATATATAATAAAGGCTGATTTTGAGATTTGGATATATATTAAAGGTTGATTTTGGATATTCTGATATTGCTATTTTTATTATGTGATCATTCATGAGTAAATGTGATGTAAATTTAATCATAATGTTTAAACTTTAAATGTAATAAATTATAATGTATCATTTATGCTTTATGATTGCACATAACATTTCTTAAATGTCCTAAATTCTAATATATATATATATATATATCGTGTTTCTCCATTTCCAAAATTTGAGGGGTCACGTTTCATACCCATGCTCGTTTCCCCGTTTTGTGCAACTTAGGTTTTAAATGAAAAAAAATATAATGTCAAAACATTACATAAGCGCAAAAAATTAAAAATCTTCAACATTTTAATTTTTTTTTGCCAAGAAGATGTTACAACAGGGAAAATAACAAGGTTTTAGTTTGTGTTAATCTTTTTACAGGCTGCATTTTATTGAATTTGTTTCTCAGCCTTGCCTATGTTACAAGATTGGTTAAAACATTTTCTTAAACTCTTGTAGTCGTTAACCTCACCTCTTTAAAATGTGTGCAGGAAGCGAGATATCATTCTTTATAAATGGGATATGTCAAGGTGTTGCTTTCAAGGATATAAATGGTGGCAGATATTACCCTGCAGCTTCCTTTTACACCCTTCCAAATCAACCTAACTGTACAGTGCGGTTTAATTTTGGACCAGAATTTGCTAAGGCCATGTCTGAGGCTTCTTATTGTGGAATTGATAGAAAAGCAGTCTACCCTGGAGAACTTCTAGTTGAAAGTGGTCAATCTTCAGAAAAGAAAGCCTGACTTTTTTGGTATATTGTTTCATTTTAGAACTTAGTATATGTTTGCTGTTGGTATTGCTTACGTTTGCATATAATCATGATCTATGGGGTGCAGTTGTGGCAATTATTTTATAACATTCTAGATTTCGTAATAATTAGTAGGAAAAAACTTTCTGTTATGTTGAATGAAACCTTGCAAATGTCTTTCAGGTGAAAGTGGACAATCATGCAACTGATGTCCTTGCAACGGGTTGCATGGTGAACGTTACCAAATAATTTATGTTGGAATTTTCAACAGGATATTGAAAAAAGTGAAAATGCAGATTAGACATCCGACCCATGTTTTGGAAATGTGTTTGGTGCATTTGTCTATCTATAACTATTTAATCAAAGTGAATGGAGGGAAGAATTTATTTTTAGGTCAGAAATATGGATAAATTGTAAGAAAGTTTATTTATTTTAGGGCAAAGGACATTTTGAACGTGGCTTTTGTCAATCTCACTGTTCCATGCACTGAATTGATGATTACAATTATAGGTTTTCCTGCACATCATATTCCTAATGTGCTTGACTATGATTTTTTTTCTCATCCTGACAAAGTCGTGTCTAGAATCTAAAGCTGCTGTGCAGATCTTGAATATGTTTTGTTTGATTAATTGCGCTTTACATGAAGACTGTATCAGATAGCAGATGATTAGGGTCTCAACCAGGATTTGGAACTCATTCTTATCTTTGCTTGTAAGACAACAAAAGTACTCTCTTACAGTTGATGCTGTGCAGAGTGTTGTTGCATTATTATTCATATTTAGGACTTCCACTAGTGGATGTTTTGTATCAGAATCCCTGATTAGACTCTGCTCCATGCAAGTTGAGAGCATTTCTATTTTTAGACCACGATGCCATAGTGGATAACTTATAAGATAACTTGCTTAAATACGGATTGATGCATGAGAACTGATGTGTTTATAAAATTATTCTTTTCTACAGGTTTATTATTTGTTGAACATTTCGTTTAGCATTTGAAGTGTCTAGGCTGTAGACTCTATTTTGGATACATTAAAAATAAGTTTTATGTCATATTGGAAGGTTTCAGTTTTCATAACTTCATGTATAAAACTTTCTGGAATGGGCTAGATCTTATTTTTCTTTCAATCTTTCTAGAAATTGAAATTGTTATGCTAATCCAATTACTACCATCTGCCCACCAAAATCCAGTGTGCCACAATCTAGTGTGATTTGTAACTGTTTCTTCGCAGACAAGGGTCAATGGCTTTTGCATGGCACACTTCCATGAACAGTACTATTTCTTAAATGTATGATAGAAGTGTGTAGAGATACATGGTTAACATGGAAAACGGAAATTTGTATCTGGTCCAATTCTAGAGAACAGCCCTCATTCTTTCTCATGAATTCTTCCCTTGGTTGTTCAAGGAACAGGGAGAGTTGTTTCTTTTACATGTGCCACAGCAAATAGTTTTTTATCATGTTCTTCAATGAGATTTATTGTTTCTATTATGTTCTTCAATCAGATTTGTTGTTGCGCTTTAGACTAAGAGAACCAGAATGATTCTTTCTGATATGAAATTTTATTAACTAAAGATTAGGAGCTTTCTTGTGTTTATTAAAAAATTTCTTATTTCGGGGCAATGGAGACTTTAGAAATCTCCACAGTTGAGTTTATGATACATTGATAGATATGCTGTGATAAGTAGCAACTAATGTTGCATGTGAACCCATATCTACCCATTAGAGATGCATCCCTTACATCTACCATCCCTGAGGACTTGGGCACTGTGAGTGGAAGTGCTTGTTTGGAAGGGCATGTCCCTAAGTTTGTGGGTGGCTTCACGATGTCCCCTAGATGCTACTGCAGAAAACAGAGAGGTATGGAGATGACCCTCGATGTTTTTGAGTACATTTGGATGCCCTCTATCCAAATTGACGTCCATGTGGCATCACTTCTGCAAGAAAAATATCCATGCATTGATTCAAACTTTTAGACCATGAAACTATTATCTACACAGCACGTGCCAAAATACTATGTGGTATGTTTTTATGATGGTAGATGATTGCAACAACAGTGTTGACCAATGTTATTAGAGAAAGAATTGGCAAAACCAGATGATTGGACTGGGTTTGGGAGGTTTCTGGTCAGAACTGGCAATCCAAACTGGTTTGCACTGGTTCTGTCTTGAACCAATTAGAACCAACCAGTTCAAGACAAAACTAACCAATTTGATTGGTTTTGCGCCAATGCATCTGCATCCCTTGAAAAACCAAAAAAACGCAAAATATGAAAACCCTACGACTACCCTAAATGCTAAAACCTGTCAATTGTCTATTAAATGATGCCCTGCTCTATTGATGGACTTATCCTGGATTATTGGATTATTTGCAGCGATTTCCACCACAATAGGTATTGATTTTGTTCCTTCAAGGTCATGGATTTACGATCCCGAGTCTAAACATGCAAAGGATGTATGGGATTAGAATTATTTTGTCGTATGCTTAGATTGGAGAATTATAGTATGCTTGTTTTTGGACTATAGAGGTCCTTTACAGTGTCTATGTTTATCTACTTTGGTTTAGATGTGGATTTCACTTGATGCAATTTTGTTATATTCATCTTTACATGCTTATACATGATTTTTTTGTTTGTTTGTATATTTTGTGTCTAATGGTTTGGATTTGCATCGATTTTTCTTTTTCCCAAGGAAAACAATAGGCATTCAGTTCCTGTTTTGGGTTTGGCTGATTCAGTCACTGGTTTGACACGATAACATTGTTTTTGATTCCCATGTTTAGTAGGATCTTGTACTCTATATCTACATTTTTTACGTGGGTGAGGGCAGTTTAATTTCACCAAAGACAATGTCTATTGAAATTATTATTTAAAAATTGCTACTTTTATGTATCAACATTGCATAATTTGTCTCCTATGGTTTGAATTTGCATGGTTTTTATTTCTTCCCTAGCAAAACCTTGTGGGATTTGCTTTTGGTTTTGGGGGTTGATTGGTTTGGTCCTAAGAAACTGGATTCATCCTCCCCCCCCTCTTGTGTCCCGAATCCCATGAATCGGACACGATTCTCTAGGACACGTGTCCGATTCTTGTGTCCAGTGTGCCTTGGCATGTGGGATTCAATGGGCACGTGGTTCGGATTCCAAGGGAACGTGAGTCCCGACTTAGGGACACATGTTCCTCTGAAAAGTGTGTCGCGTGGCCTTTAAAGCCCGATTTGGGCTGAATTCTCACTCATTCTTGAGTTTCTCTCTTGCTGTGGTTGTGTGGGAGCGATTAGCAAAGGGTTTGGGAGCAGTTTGGAGGTGATTTAAGCAACAGGTAAGTGCATTTTGCTTCTATTTTTTTGTATTTTTGCTACAGTAGTTTGCATGTCCATTTTTTATAAGTTTATCCATTTTTTTTTCTATATTTTTTTACAACACATATGGCTCAATCAAGGGCAGCAAGGAAGGGGCAAAAGAAGGGGCAGAATGTTCCCATTGGTGATGCCCCTTCTGTTCCAATTTCATCAGGGTCTGCAAGTGTTCCCTCTATTGGAAGTGAGGCTGCAACAACAACTTCAAATGTTGAGGGCAAAATGGATTTAGAAAGACAACAAGCTCAAGAAAACAAATATTCCTTGTGGAAGTATGTCACAAGAGATCAAGTGCCAGGCAACAAATTGAAGGGAGGAGGATATGTTTCTTGGAAATGAAATTATTGCAACAATCATTTCAAGAGCACTTATTACCGTGTGAAAGCTCATTTGTTGGCCTTACCAGGTTGTGGAATTGGAGCATGTACACAGGTGTCTTTAGCTAAGAGGAAAGAAATGGAAAAAGAGGCCAATGTTGGTGTGGCAAGGGTGGTTGCATCATCTAAAAAAAACAAGAATGATGATCCCCTTCCATTCTTGAGGAAAAGCAACAACAAATTTCCATTTGAGAGTTTTGGTGGGGGTGTGGGTCAAGCAGTAAAAAGAAAGGCAGTGGCACTTGGTCCAATGGACAAGATTTTTTAGAAAGAGATACCAGAAGAGCTTGATCTCACCATTGCATTCTTTTTCTATTAGAACTTCATATCCTTTAATGTTGCACACTCACCTTTATTTCTTGAGATGTGTCGAGCTCTAACTCAAGGGGCTCCATCAGGGTATGTGCCTCCTGGGTTAGAGAAGCTTAGAACCACATTGTTGACTAAGGCAAAGAAAGAGGTGGACAAATGCTTGAGCCTATTAAATCAGCAAGGCCAACATCTGGGGTTAGTATTGTTTTTGATGGATGGACAGATCCAACATGCCACCCACTCATCAACTTCATGGTGTCTTCCTTAAATGGACCAGTTTTCTTGAAATCAGTGGATGCACTTGGACAATACAAGGATGCACAATATATTAGTGAGTCGTTCATTAAAGTTATTGAAGATGTAGGTGTTGATTCTTGTGTGCAAATAATTACAGACAATGCACTTGTTTGCAAGGCTGCTGGCATGATTTTGGAAGCTAAATATCCACAAGTATTTTGGACACCTTGCATTGTCCATTCCTTGAATTTAGCACTTAAATCTATTTCTTATGATGTGCCTTGGATTGTAAGTATTATTGAGGATGCACGACATATCCGCAACTTTGTACGAAATCATACAAATGTCCTCACAATCTACAAGAAGTACACCCATCTATCATTGTTGAAGATTGTAGATACACGGTTTGCCTCTTCATTCATCATGTTGAAGAGGTTGAGGGAGGTCAAGACCACTCTTGGGGCCATGGTTATTTCAGAGTTTTGGTCTTTTTGGAGAAAGACAGATCAAGCAGCCTCAAAAAGAGTCAAGGACACAATGTTAGATGATGCTTGGTGGGAGAGGGTAGATCTCACTATTAAGATCATGGACCCTATCATTGCTTTGCTACGATTTGCAGATACAGACAAACCCATCCTAGGAGAGGTTTATGAGGGATGGGATTCCATGATTGAGTCTGTGAGGACCATTATTTTACAGAGTGAGTGCCCTGAGTATGAGACATCATCAAAGACCTTCTTCACCACCATACAGGATATTCTTGTCAGCAGATGGGACAAGAATTGCACACTTTTGCATTGTTTGGCTCACTCATTGAACCCAAAATACTACAACCATGAGTGGCTAAATGGTGGACCTTCCCGCAGATTCCCTCCTCACATGGATGGTGAAATTTCATAGGGGAGGAAGGATGCATTGAGGTAGATATTTCAGGATAGAGCATCCCTTGATGAGGTGGAGGATGCCTTTGTAGAGTTTTCCATTGGCACTGAGTGATTTGCAGGCTATGATGTGATTAGAGACAAGGGGGCTAAGAAGCTCTATTCTTGGTGGGAAAATCATGGGGCAACAAACCCTCTTCTACAGCAGTTAGCCATGAGGCTCCTCTCTCAAGTGACTTCATCCTCTTGTTGCGAGAGGAATTGGAGCACATATGGGAATTTGTATAGCGTCAATAAGAGAAAGCTTGAGCAGTTTAGGGTAGAGACAATGGTGTATGTGCACACCAACATTTGTCTTATTTACAGGCAGAGGGATGAGTGGTTGAACAGAAAGACAAAGATGTGGCATGTCTTTCTTGATGATATGGGTTTGGACAACAATGTTGAGTTGGCATTAACCAACTTGGATCTTAATGATCCAGTGCTAGAGCTTGTCACTTGTGATGATGTTGATACTCTTGAGGGGTCATCCTCCACACCAACAGATGCAAATTTACATTGGATACGAAGGAGGATGCAACAGAGGAGAGCAGTTGTGATCATGACAGTGATGTTGACTTTGATGATGATGATGATGATTGATGAGCTACCTACTACCTTGTAGTTGTTTTGTATTTGCTATTTCTATTTGCCATTGGCATTGCTACTACCTATGTAACACATTTTGATTTTGATGACTTAATGAGAAAATTGTAGCTTCCTGTCTTTCTCCTATTGGATCATTGATGAAATTGTCACAATTGTATTTGTATGCATAATGTTACATTGTACAACTTACAAATTTTAAATTTACAATGTGGAATCTAGATCTATGTCTGAATTTGTATCATGAGTGAGAATTTATGTAAGATATATATATATATATATATATATATATATATATATAGCAACAGAGGAGAGCAGTTGTGATCATGACAGTGATGTTGACTTTGATGATGATGATGATGATTGATGAGCTACCTACTACCTTGTAGTTGTTTTGTATTCGCTATTTCTATTTGCCATTGGCATTGCTACTACCTATGTAACACATTTTGATTTTGATGACTTAATGAGAAAATTGTAGTTTCCTGTCTTTCTCCTATTGGATCATTGATGAAATTGTCACAATTGTATTTGTATGCATAATGTTACATTGTACAACTTACAAATTTTAAATTTACAACGTGGAATCTAGATCTATATCTGAATTTGTATCATGAGTGAGAATTTATGTAAGAAATATATATATATATATATATGTATATATATATATGTATATATATATATATATATATATATATATAGATATATGTATATACATATATCTATATATGTATATACATATATCTATATATATATATATATATATACATATATATATATACATATATAGATACATATATACATATATATATATACATATATATATATATATATATATAGATAACATGTCTTGTTTCGGCGGGTCTCTGTGCCTGTGCCAGACACTCAAATTTGTGTGTCCTGTGTGTCTCGTGTCTCCGTGTCAGGTGACTTAGGTTTGGTCACTGGCTCAATATTAGTAACATTGGTTTTGACTCCCATGTTTGGTAAGTTCATCTACTTTATATCCACAATTTTTTTAGGAGCATGATTTCATTGCATTAGTGATAATGTATTTTAGACATGTTATTTAAGGATCTCCACTTCTATATATCTCTCACAAAGATATGAGTGTGTGTTTCTACCAACCACATCCATGTGTGTGCTTCTACCAACCTTGTCTGTGTGTCTCTTCGACAATAGTCCCCAAAACTTGGTGCAAAATTGTTAGGAACTTAAATAACTATACCATTCAACCAATTCCATAAGGATCTCAAGTCGAAATCTTACTTATTTTACATGCCAAATGATTCAAATACCATGGCACAAATCTTTGGAACTTTGATGCTATTACAATGAAATGGAAGTTTAACTAGAAAGGTCAACTAGAACTATGAAAAGAAAGTGAAAGAGAATGCCAAAAGAACTCTAATAATTGCAAAGCCTTGTGGGATGAACTTGAGACTATTGTGATTTGGTGACTTGACCATTGATTTCTCATATTGTGTTCAAGATGTGAGTTGTCAAGGAAACAAAAAAGCAAAATATGGTGGCACAAAAATTGTGGTATGGTTTGATTGTGCTTAATTTGTGAATTATTGTCCTCTTACTTCCAAGATCAACTACATGGGGGAACTTGTTTGGCAAGAGTGCACTTTTTATTTTTTCCCATTAAGAGGGGGACTGTTTTCATTATGTCATCAACAATGCATTATACATGTTTGCAGACACGTTGGCATTTTAAGAATTGAGAGAATGGCCCATGTTTCTTTACGATGGTTTTGACAAACAAGGAGAATTGGATGAAGGGAGAAAACATGTTGGATCGTGTTTGCTCTAATTTAGTAATCATTGAGAAAGTGGTTTTGATCTTCACAAGATCATTTGGAAAGTTTTCTCTAATTTAGTTATCAATTGGTTTTGTGTGCAAGATGGTTTCAAAGAAAAAACTTTTCTTGGCGTTTTGTTTGTTAACTATTATTAAACCTTGGATATTCCATTCCAGTGTTGCGGGGGAGCCCCCCCCCCCCGATCTCGCTCCCAATCCGCACTCCATGCGGGACCGACTCGGGAGCGGGTCGGGAACGTGCTCCCTAAAAGATTTTTCGCTCTCTGCCTTTTCGGGAGCGTTTTGCCTTTTTTGCAATTTTTTTTTTGTAGTAATGTTCGAAATGCAATTTTTTTAAAGAAACAAATAATTTTTGAGTGGGGCAGTTTAATGATCAAGTCTATGGCCCTAGTATTGATATGCTATTCATGGTAATGTTAAATTCTTAAAGTAAAAGTGACATTCTCCTTAATCTTCATTTTCATCCTTTTACTTAAATTTTTAACATTACCATGAAATGACTCAGGATGTTTGAGAGTGGTTCTGGCCTCATTGGATTTCATATGGAGAAAGTAGAATTTTAGATTTCATTCAAAATCCAGCAAACTTATCAATTTTTTAGGATTTCGGGATTGGGGGATTGCAATGTTTCCATTGAATTTTGTCATGCATTAGGGTATATAACTCGTATTTAATCAAGAGCACCAATCCCTCTATGTACCTTGATGTTAGTGACATTGGTTGTCGAACTCCTCTATCATGACCCTCCTAAAAATGTACGCATCACTCAAACAAAATCTTGACTTGACATGCTATTCTTTTTCTATCTTATGTTAATGCTTAGAGGGTGATATTAATGACAAAGATCCCTATACAGATACAGAGGTAATGACAAAGATACCTCTGGATATTAATGCTTAGAGGGTGATATTAATGACAAAGATCCTGATTTTCCAACAAGACTAAAAAATTAGACATTTCTCGTGGTGGAAAGAGGCCCAAGCATAAGAAATAGATAATAGATTTACTTCTCTTTTCTAGTTTCTAGTAGTTTTTATAACTATTGACTCTTTCATATTTATTATAATATATTTTTTAAACAATATATGACAATTTAAGTTTGAAGTTGGCAACTGTAACTCATTAGTAATGAATTATGAATATGATGCTTCATGAAAGTTGAAAGTTGTTTCATTTCATTTCATTTCATTTTATAACATTTCATTTCATGGTAGATATTATTTGTTGTAATGGTACACTTAGATTACAAGTACAACTTTGGTGATCAATGATGATAAATGTTATATATTGAATTTTGAAAGCTTGAAACTTTAAGATTGATGAATCATGAGACTCAATATGTTGTATGTTACTAATTTGTGGACATGGTTGATGAAGATTATAACTTCTAGATGATTGTTGTTATATGGTTCAATCTATGTTTTTTTATGTTTTTATATATCTAATTCATATTCTACATGTTTTTGTTGATAGATATGTATCAAAATATAAAAAACATAAAATATGTATATTATATAAAAAACACTCCGGGATTCGCTCCCAAACCGGGAGTTTCTGAAAATGTCGCTCCCGCTCCTGTTTTCGCTCTCGCTCCCCGCTTTCGCTCTCGCCCCCAAGTAACACTGTTCCATTCAATCATGAAAGAATTTTGATAGGAGGTTACTTTTGGCCTTGGTCTCCCGTCTCCCTTTATTACTCAAGGTTATAATGAGGTCTACCCCTATAATCAAGCAGATTGCAGACGCCTCTCCCTTATATTCTCCAAAAATCCCTCTGCTTTAAAGATCCATATATATTTAACAAATCTAGGTCCTAGTTTAGTTCCCTAAAGAACATTGAAACTAATAGTACATGGTCATATTTTAGAACACATACCTTATGAAAATCTTGCTTCCAACCATTTAACCAATTGCTCGAGTGTCCTTGAGCATGAGACCTCAGATTACTGGTCGAGGAAGTGCTTCCTTAGTGTAAAGGTGCCTCAGTAAATGTTGCTTGCATAAAAATAATTGAAGGCTTGTGAATGGTCAATAGCCTTTTGAGGCAATGTAGCTTTTAGGTGATGCCCAAACTCTTGTTATTGATTGTGTGTAGGATCACTGGGGAGTATGGATGGGTTTAGATTTGATATAAGAACCATGTCAATGCTCATATGTCTCACTTCCTCTACTTCCCTGTCTATCTTTGCTATCACCACTATTGTATAGGAATTCCTTGCAAGTGGTTTCTTTCTTTCTTTCTAGTCTAGGGTTGCTCCTATTCCTCTTTCATTGATTCAAAGGGTTTGCCTTCTTCTCTTGCTCTTTGATCTAGTGAGGCAGCTATGATTGGTTTGTGTGTTTGTTAGAGGTGGGCTCAGAGCATTGTTTAGGGGAAGTCAGGTCCACCTGTGTATTCCTTTTGTAAACCTTTGTCTGGGGCGCCTTCCTTTGTTTGTTTAGTGTGCCTCTCCCAGGACTTGAGGATGTAAGTTCCAAAGATACAATTTCCTATGGAGGCATTAGATGAAGCTTCTTGAGATGTTCTATATGCTAAGGAGTTGACCATCCTTTTCAGTTAATAAGGTTTCAATGATTGACGGGTCATTTTTAAGTCTCTCCACCTTATTCATTATACTTTCCATGATTGTTGGAACTAATATTGCTGCATGAGAGCTTGATCACACCATGGGTTCATTCCCCTTATTCAATGAGGGTCTTTGCTTAGTTGGGTTTGAGTCCTACTCGCCTTCTCCCTTCAATGTTTCTTGCTGTGAGTCATGAGATTTGGGTATGAGTCTTGGAGGCATAGACATTTAGACTCTTGATGCCTCATGATTGCAAACCTCTTTTCCCATCTTTTCTTGCTAGGCACCTGATGTCCTCTAGATCTTCCTTCTTGATTGCCTTGTAGTTTGTTTGAGGCTAATGTCTCATTCCTCTTAACCCTCCTTTTCCCTTTCTCCCATGGTGGAAATTGCTTCTAACTTGTAAGCTCTAGGTTAGTCCCTGGGGTTTTTGGTTCTTTCCTTTTTTTCTTCATATCTTGAACATACTTCCGGCAAGTGTTATGTCAAATAGTTGATTGTAATATGGATTGTATCATCATCAAAGGTCCATAGCTTTGGATTAATTGATGTGAAATATTTCTTGAGGTTATCCGACCTAATTGGTTCTTTAATTGGGCTTCCTACATGATCTTCTTGAATTGATTGATTGGACCTTTTCCTATCGGTAGGTAGGGCATTTTCTCTTTTCCAAAATGTGAAGTGTTGACCAATAATCGATTGTCCATCTCTACTCACCCTAATTGGTTCTTTAATTGGGGTTCCTACAGTTTCCTCTTAAATTGATTGATTAGGCCTCTTCCTAAAGGTGGGTAGGACATTTTCTCTTTTTCCATGTTAATTTGGCAGCTAAGTGACAAATTCCAACCATGGGACGAAATTCTTCTTTCGAGAGGACCAATTTTGACTATTGAAGCACTCAATTTGGAGAAGGGAAAGTGTATTTATGAAGAAAAACCCACATATGCAAGCCTATAAATTCAAGTGACCTCAAGCTCATTTGGATATCACCAAGCATCTTCTTCTTCTCTTCTTCATTGATTGGTTTGCACAGGTCTGAGGCTGGGTCACGAAGATTGGTTTGTATTGGTCTGAGATTGCAAGGTCTGAAGCTCACATGTGTTAGGGTTTTGGTTTCCAACCACAGGCTTGACACAGGAAATTTTCGGCTATAACTGCAGGCATGCAGGCTCATTAGTGTGGTTGGAAGCTCTCAACTGCACGTATACCTCTACCTCCATGCGGTTGGGCTCTAGGGTTGCAATTTGACATTTCATCACAGTTGACCGCAGACAAGACAAGTTGACTCTGATCAGTATTGATGCTGGGAACATATTTGTGAATGTTGTTGGGTTAATTTTGCTGTATGGTTTTGTATTGGCTCATTGTACTCTTTGTTGAACATTTTATGACAATCTAATAAAAGAAGAATTTCAAAGGGTTTTCCCCATAGTGGGTTTTTCCTTGGTCATTGACCGAAAATCTGGTCTCTTGTTGATGTGTTGATTGTCTCCTTTGTCATTGCATTTACTGTTCTATCTTCAATTACTATTGATGATTGGAAATATTAATTGTTATTAAAAGATTGCTAATTGAAGAATTGAATTGGGATAAAGTAATTGAAACAACGTAGAGCAGTGTGAAATTTAACATGGTATTAGAGCTAAGGTGAAGGACAAGCCCAAAAGGAGACAAGAATTGAAGCAATCATCTTTGGAAAGTTGAAGGAGCCTATCTAATCAAGTCAATATGTCTTCCTCTTTCTTCAAGGATCATGAGAAGTTGAGTGACTCATCTAACTTTTCCGCTTGGAAGATTAGGTTGGAGATCATAGCTTGTAACAATGATGTTTTGGAATTCATTCAATGAAAGGTACTTGAGCCTCCAGAGAACGCTTCCGCTGCTGCCAAGAACAAGCACAAGAAAGGTGATTTGAAGGCTAAGCAAATTATAGCGGATGGTTTACAAGATAATTTACTTGCATATGTTGGAAATTTGAAGAAGTCTAAGGACATGTATGATAAGATAGCTGGCATGTATGAAGTCAACAATTTGAATGAAATCCTCTCCTTGAAAGACCAACTCAAAGATAGGAAGATGAATAAAGGAGAGTCTGTGCAATCCTACATTATGAGGATATCTCGTCTTAAAGATAAATTGCAGGGAGTTGGGGAAACTATGTCTGATAGGAATTGGTGATTGTAACTCTTAGGGGCCTCCCTCCCATTGGGGAAACCTTCGTACCTACTATAATTAATAACAAAAATTTTCTGTCATTTGATGAGATTATTGGAAAGCTCACTCAAGAAGGAGTCTGTGCAATCCTACATTATGAGGATATCTCGTCTTAAAGATAAATTGCAGAGAGTTGGGGAAACTATGTCTGACATGGAATTGGTGATTGTAACTCTTAGGGGCCTCCCTCCCATTGGCGAAACCTTTGATGAGATTGTTAGAAATCTCACTCAAGAAGAATCAAGGATGATTTCAAGAGGTATGATTCAAAAGCATGAAGAAGGAGAACCCGCTGCATTCATCACTCAAAACAAGAAGAAGAAAGGAAATGTAGGCCATCAAATTCAAGGAAGCCTCCTCCTCGAAATCCAAAGAAAGGAATAATAGAGAATCATCACACATTGAATGTTACAATTGTCACAAGAAAGGTCATTATGCTCGAGATTGCCTTGAGAAGAACAATGGTCCACGCTACAACACTAGAAGCAACAATAACATGTTTAATGATCAAAGAAGAAGAGATGACCAAAGGAATGATCGTAATGGAAGAGATGAAAGAAGAAGAAGAGATGCTCCAAGTGATCATGAAGAGATCATCGTCCTCAAAAGAAGTCAAGATACTCCAGGTATGAAAGTAATGTTGGCAATCAATCTGAATATATTCTTATTTCTGCTCTCACTAGTTCCTCTCTGGATTCGTGGGATAGTTGGTTGGTTGATAGTGGGGCCACTCATCATTTCTCTAGGTATAAGGAAGTTCTCTCTAATTTGGTAGAGAAGGAGTCAAATTTGAAAATTATTCTTGGAGACAACTCCACTCATCCCGTTAAGGGCTTTGGGTCCATCAAA